>JAUMHR010000060.1:6329506-6342131 GCA_032361145.1 Enteromius fasciolatus | reverse complement strand
AAATTACATGATTGTATGTATTTAAAGACAATTATATTTTCCACAAAAATATTAAGCAGCACAACCATTTTCAACATAATTATAATAATAATAATAATAAATGTGTCTTGAGCAGTAAATCAGCATATTAGAATGATTTCTGAAGGATCATGTGACACTGAAGACTGGAGTAATGATGCTTTACCATCACAGGAATAAATTATATATATAAATAGAAAACAGCTTTCGTAAACTAGAATCATATTTAACAATATCACTGTTTTTACTGTACTTTAATCAAATTAATGCAGCCTTGATGAGTTGAAGAGACCAACCAGAATCAAGTTAGTGTACAACAGGAGATCCAGGGTGCATCTCTCACCTTAAAAACCTCCACTTCCTCCAGCACCAGTTCCTCTGTCTGCAGGTCATCTCTGGGCAGGACAATCACCTTCTGCACTGTACCTTTGTCTGCAGGCCAGAAGAAAGACAGTCAGATTAAACGGACTAAAGTCCCTAACAAAAAATAAATACAAATCAAAGCACCACGATATTCCTCTGACAACATTGCTTTTCCATTTTTCCAGCCTTTTTTGTCTTTGCAGCTCTGATAAAATCATGATTATAATATTTCATCGAGTACAGAAACACTTGAGGTACTCTTTCTCTCCATCCCATCTACCGTGTAGACCCTTCACATTTTCCACACACCATCTCTTCCTTTAAAAATCCCCCTTTTGTCTTTTGTTTTCCCTGCTTTTCACGGCATACTCATCTTTCAGCTCGACTGTACCCTGTCAGGCTCCGTCTCTACTGGAAAGCTGTGGTATTTGAGTGGCTGTGTCCTAGCGAAATGCTTGTTTGATTTAAGTGGGCCATTGCATTCCTCAGTGCATGTCACCAGAGATTTATTGCAACCGGAGCAATACATCTAACCTGAGCTTTGAATGCAGGCGAGCTTAAAGCCAGGGACGCTCCTGTGAGTGCTTGTAGGTGCAATGGGCCGCGCAGAGTTGATTTAAAAGCCCATTAGACTCTCAGACTCACAAAGCAAGAAAAGCAGACATAAAGAGATAATCTACAGCAAGACGAGACCAAAGAACGATGTCATTTTGACGCTTTTAGGTTAAAAGAAAGGAGATGAGAGTTAGCTCATCCAAGTTGATGGATCCCTATGAAGTGACCCTTCAGCCTTAATATGCTGCATTCAGTTTTTATATCAAAAACAGAAAGATGGAAACAGAAATAGAGTAAGTAGAGTCAGATGCTTTCACCTCCTCTGAGAATGAAATCCTGCAGCAGTTTCAGTGTCTTGACATGGTAAGATGACAATTACTGTACCTAAAAACCCTAATATGCACACGCTTCTATTCCAGTGTTACATTGACAATGAAAAATAACAAATATGTTTTTCGATCCTAATTAATATTAGGTGTGCTTAACTACTGTAAATGCACAATAAAATAAGTTAATGTTGCATTGCAAAACAAGGGAACACTATTTTAATGAGCTTGAACTTTATTACATGAGCTTACTATTATGATAACAATAAATTATGCATAATTACATGCAAGTAACCTTACTCTTAAGCAGTAGTTGTATCAAATTATTTAAATAAATGCAAGTACTAAAGACCACCAAATGTAAAGTGGGGTTTTTTATTTCAGTAAAAAAAAAAGGCATTAGATAGCAACAACATTAGATCGTATGGAGAATTTTAATGCTAAAAATATTTTTCTATTACACTACTTATTGCATTATATCTTGTAGCCTTAAAAATACTGAAGCTCAAATTAAACCTAACAATAAATATAACCATTTATTTTTATAGAACTATTAAAAATCTAACTTTAAATAATGTAAATGAAACTATGCATGCATATAACATGATAGGTAAACAAAAACTTAAATATGTAAAGGTTCCAAACTCACCTGTACCCAGGAAGAGCACTTCATAGTTGCCGTCTGCTGCGGTCACCTGGTCCACAGTGATGGTGGTGAACTCATAGTCCACGTTGGTCCTGACCACCAGGGGGCGCTTGTGCACCGGATACACAGCGTTGTACATGGTGGGATGGTTCCGCATGAAGTTGATGACCTCGTCAGGGTAGTCTTTCGTGGACTTCATGGTAGGGGTGAAAGTCCCACCAGGACACTAGCAAACATGGGTAAAGGGGACCAACCTTAGTCAGTGAGATCTGTGTATTCTCCTAACATTAAGCCCTACTTCTAAAAGGCTAAATCCTTTTTATTATTTGTACTTTCAGCTTGGTTTGAGACTTGGTTAAGTTTAAACATGTTGTTTTAACCTTCAACAGCAGGTTTAAATTATTATTTCTAAATCGGTATGCCAATAATTCATCTTATTATTGGTAGTCTGGTTCATAAGAGATGAAACTCACTGTTCCTGGACGAGGGTAGGGGATTTTTCCTGTGTAGGCCACCCACTGATAATTGGGACCTTCTTTGTGGGCAAAAGGTCCATTGAACACCATCCGAATGTCCGCCATGGAGTAGACGCAGACCGCTGAGCCTTTAAATACAGAGCTGTGGGGAAAATGTGACAGTTTTTGTTATAAAGCTCATATAAAGAGCTATTAATGGGTAAAGATGTACATGGAAAAACCTGATGCAAATGCAGTGGACAACTGCCCATGCTAAACAAGCACTTCCAGTGTTCACTACAGCTTGCAGATGGAGGAAGACCTTGTCTGGTATATTCAAACTCACCCAGACACAGAGAAGACCCCATAGATGACTGGATTTTTAGTGTCCTGCGTGGGCTGTATGTACACATCCCCTAAAAGACACAAACACAGAGAAGCATTGCGGTGACAAAGCTGGAGAACTTTGCTAATATTTGCAGTGCATAAATCAAGCACATTTAATGAATGTTGGGACAAACTTCCTGTGAGTCAGAGTTTCTCACTGCATTTCTCTCACCATCTCTGAAGCAATGAGAATGTTTAGACAATTACGTTTATAGGGGGTTTTTTTAACAGCAGCAACACTGAGACACAATACAATCTTAACACACAAACTGCTTTTAAGAAAGAGATTACACTTGGGTAAATAAGATAACTGGACAGTAAATAATGTTTTGGAGCAAAGACATTGCATGTCATCACTTTTATGAAACTTGCTGAGCTGGCTTGCATAAACACTTATGTGCGCATATGAGTGTTTGTGTGTGTAAGGGAATAAGTGAGTGTGTTTAAAGACCTCTGAAGTGCTCCTTAGGGAGAACTCGTAGGATAATAAGGATGAGGATAGCAGAGCATATGGTTCCTATTGTCTCACACACACATCCTGCCAACCATTATATCTTAGTAGCTATAGTGCAGGTGAAGCATTATGTGTGTATGGATCAAAGACACGGGCTTATATGACAAATTGATTCATAACTCATTCACAGTGCTAGAAACTCATGATCTTATACAGTAAATGAAAAATGCATGTTTTGAAAGAGATAATGCACATGTTCCAGATACATGTCAGAGATGCAGGTTTAAATTAAATCTGCAACACCTCCACTCCTCTTATTTTTTTATGCTTATGACTAATAGCACTATAAGGACTACATTTGCCAACCTGTGGCAAGTTTCTTCCCCCTTTTTCCTTCACAACAGGAGAACTGCAGTTAATGGCGTATACAGTATCTAAGGATCTTCAACAAGGATGAACACACATACTTTTAAAATGACAGCATTTTTTTTAACAAACATTTGTCCATCTGGGACGAATTTGCCAAATTCCTAACATCTTCCAACTGTCTGAACTCCTGTAAATGCAAACCCTGAGTCACATGAGCACAGCAGCTGTATAGAATCTATGTTAAAATCCTTCTACATTCATTCTACATGGCAGAAAATTTCATTATAAACATAAAACATCATTTATTAACAACTTACGTGAACTACGTGTAACAATCTACAACAGAAAGTAATATAGGAGGTTATTGGACTTGTTATGCATCAACAATTCATTAGATTGCTTAAACTTATGCCATGATATTATGCTATATTTAATTTTTTAATCAGCAAGGATGCATTAAATCCATCAAAAGTGACAGGTACTTATCTTAAAGCGCTTTGCATCACATAAATAAATCAGATTTTAAAATATATTAAAATGTAACATTTTTAAATTTTAATAATAATTTAGAATATTATAGTTTTTACTGTATTATTCAATCAAATAAAAGACTTCTTATTTGTTTATATATAATAGATCTGATTTCCAAAGCATGTTCATGTGTAATTATAATTATTCTGACTACTATCTGTATCATAATACAAGCTTAATCCTGTTCATTAATATCTCGCCACAACTCAAAACGGACTACAGCTTATTTGCCTTATTAAAAATGCCTGGACATCACTCCTTCAACACACACAACTATATCATCACCTCTCCATGAGCCTGTGTAAACATCCTCCCCACTTATTAAGAGCCAAACATGTTTATAAGCCTTGAGCGACTGTGCTCGGGAGCCCAAATCTTCTCTTTTAATATGAGCAACAGCAATAAATTCCAGCATGATCATAGTCCGCCGTTTCCCTACATCACTGGGGCCAATTAGTCTGTAAATGACTGCAAGCGCAAGAGAGAGACCCTTAGTGGACCCGGTGTTCCTGTCGGTCCACCTGATCCGTCCACAGGGCATGGCCTTCTCTCTGGACGCTATCCGAACTCCCTTCAAGTCTCTCCACAGCTCATGGCACATCTCCCACACCTTTAGTCTTCTCAAAAGAGCTTTTTGTTCAGAAAAAGAGGGTGTATTTCTGTAACATGGCTCCATCTCAGCATATGGACGTAGGGGGGGGATCTTGTGCCATATGGCAGGGAGGGTAAGGTACGTCACCTGGCCCGGTGTAAATGCAGACCTGGAGGCCCTGTTAGGGGATCCAGGATGTTGTGGGTGGATTGAGGGTTTGCATGTGGTTTTGTAGTAGGGTGTGGGCGACATTGGACAGGACCAATGAAACCTGACTAACCAGGAGAGGATCTTTCTCGTTCACACACAGCTAAAGTGATCCCTGACTGGCCTCGGGCCAAAGCAAACCACTTTAAGAGCCGAGATGGGGCCTTTCAACTGAAGACTTTATCTGTTGGAGATGAACAGAGTGAGACAGAAACGGAGACTTACTGAGATCGTCGAAATGCGTTTCAATTCCGTCAGCTCCTGGGACCGAGCAGATGAGACGGGCTTTCAGGAAGGTGCTCCACTTGTTGACCAAGCAGCAGTGACCGCCATCATCGTTCTGTAAACACACACACGTTAAGAACCGTCGGTTTGAGTCAAAATCAAAGAGAGGTGAAATAGCTGCATTTAATTCATGGCAAGCCCCTCCGCAGCGGGAGAGAGAGGAACAAACAGTAAGGAAAAGTTAGCTGTGAGAAGACAAGATTGCAAATAGTGTCTCGTCTGATTCACAAAACACACCCATCTGGTCTGATGGCCGGCCAAATTTCAGGGAGAGGTGGTTAAGGAATCCTGATTTATCATCTGACTTCAATCCCAGCCTACTCGTTTGGAGGCATGAAGGGAAAGTTTACCCAAAAAAAAAAAAAAAAGGAGACATTCACAGTCCTCACTGATAATTATTCAAAATCACCCTTTGTGCTCCTCAGAAGAAAGCAAGCTATGTCTTTTGGGGAATGACATGAGTAACAGACGCAGCTAAAATAGTTATATACGACAAACTGTATATGAGATATGAATGATATCTCACTCCTGCACGTTTCATCTTTGATCACATGACTCATTGTTATTAATAGAAGCTAAAGATCTTTGTGAGAGAGGGTGGATGGTGACCAGATGGGTTCAGATGCGAGATGCAGAATGGCTGGTTCTCCGGAGGGTGATCTATAAAGCCCTGAGCGCAGGGGTGTGTTTGCGTGACAGGTCACTACATGACCCCGACTCATAAACAAAGATCTGGGGGGGCTGCACGACAGAGACCACGCACTCGTATAAACAGAAAGCGGATAAACACAAAAACCCAGCCACCCACACAAACACACATGCAATGTCATGTGGTTCCACATACGAAACAGCTTAATGAACACATGCATGTCACAAAAAATACACAAGAACAAATGCATTCAAGAAGGCGCACACATAGCTTTTGAGCTGTATATCTGCTAATATTCTTAATATTTTTTATTGTGAATATTTCAAATCATTTCATTTTTTTGATTTTCTCTTCATCAGTGAAACCCTGAAAATATGCATCATGGCTTTCGCAAAAATATTAAGCATCACAATATTATTCAATACTGAAAATTCCATCACATCAATAAATTACATTTGAATAAATATTTAAATGCAAACCAATGACTTTACATTATATATTGTATATTATATATATATTGTACGAGTTGACCAACATTTGTGGGTTTTATATGGCTTGACTACGTTTGTAATGAACTTTTCATTTTTTATCCCTCCAAGTACAGCGAAACACAAACACACCCACAAGCTTACGTTGAGCCCGTGAAGATGCACCACAAACCCTGTGGAGTTTACCCCTGTGGCTCAAGCCTGCCATTCCATGTTTGTTTTCATTGCCCTGCTCAATTTGCAATTGTGGTCTGGCGCTATTTTCATTAAGAACTTGTGGTTAAGCTCCACTCTCGGGAAATATTGCTGTGGTGCTAGTGAATAAGCCATCCTTTCCACTGCGAGCTGTGGTGAAGCAACTCTGTCATAAACAGAGCGGCTGACCTGACAGGTCAAAAGGTCACAGGTTCAGGGGTCACATGGATAGAGACGTATTGTAAGCAGGGAGGTCAAATATGTGTGGATTTCGGCACGTCAGCGGCAAGCAAACAGTAATGGCACAGTCGAATATCCAACATCCACGGCTCGCTCGTTTGCTCTCGGCTGTAGCTGGAA
The DNA here is from genome assembly GCA_032361145.1 of Enteromius fasciolatus. NCBI lineage: Eukaryota > Metazoa > Chordata > Actinopteri > Cypriniformes > Cyprinidae > Enteromius > Enteromius fasciolatus. The sequence goes on along the minus strand of JAUMHR010000060.1, from coordinate 6,335,251 downwards.
TCTCTTTCAGAAATGCTGAACTGTACGGAATGTCTCAAACTTTGGCTCATATTTATCATATTTTAGGTCAGAGATTGTAGCTCACCAGGCAGATTCGGCCGATGCGTGACTGTGATTTGGGGCTCTGGCCCATCTCAGAAAACTTCTCACGGAAGAAAAAGTAGAGTTTGTCATCATTTTTTTCGTTGCTGTCAGGGATGAGGTGCACATGGACAAATGAGGGGTCTAAAAAAAATAAACAGAGAGAGAAAATGCTCATTTTGCACAATTAAAAATATATGTGAAATAATTAGAACTATTTAAGTTATCTGAATAAATGAAAAAATACAAATGGAGAGAGAAAAAAATTAATTTTTATTTTTATTAATTGAGATAAATAATTATTATTTTAATTTTAATTAATTGAGATAAATTCATTTATTTGATAATTAGATGAATAACAAAGTGTCTCCTAATTTACCTCAACTGTAGGTTACAAAATATAAAATAATATAAATATATAAACACACAAACCCATACGCTAAAACCTAAACCAAAATTATAAATAAATAAATAACAAAATAAATTAATAAATTAAATTAAACACTTATTTACCATTTAGCCATCTTGAGTTGTATTGGTCAGTGCGCATGATGGCATTTTTCCCCAATGTTCGGAAAATAGCAGAGTCTGTTCCCATGAAATCAATATACACCCCTGCGTACAGTTCTCCATCTAACAGTGACAAAAACAGAAAGATACAAAAAAAGTTAGACTGTAAATGTCTGAATGTGAAAGAATGCAATATTCAATTGATAAATTCTTAACATATGCATAATTAATGTATTATTGTTACAAATTAATTATGCATGTGTTAAGAATTTGACCATAACACTGTACAACAGTATAAAGCTTGGCGGCAACTGCCAACTTGCATTACACACTGCACAAGATTAATGCCCACTGGGTCTCATATGCGCTGGTCATTATCCATGTGCATGTGAGGGGTTATTATTGCCTCTAGAGGAATTTGTTCCTTGTTAAGTAGTGTGGAGGTCAAGTGTGTGTGTGTGTGTGCAGAACCCAGTTGCAGGCCATTTGAGCAGGTGTCTCAGCGTGTAGTTGGCAGAGGCCACGGCTGTTAAGGAGGGGCTGTAGAACCAGGGCCAGGCGGAGCGCTGTCATGAGCGACTCTCAAGATTAATTCTCTCTCGGAGGAATCCAGAACACAGGGCCTGCCCGTTTTTGCCCACACTTGCTTCTATGTACAGCGGGAGATACGAGTTCGATCAGAGGAGTTTGTAGAGGAAGCGTGCTGGATGTGGAATCTGATTGTTGACAGTCTATTTGTTCTGCCCGGCAGCAGTTTTTCCGATGGCATATCAAAACTGTTGATTCTCAGGGGAAGTCTAGGTGCCAACCTGTCAGAACGCCTTGTAAATTCAACCAAACAACCCTAATATATGAGGTGGTAGTTAAATACAACCAGACAAGCAAGCACTAAAGCGTTCTTTCGACAAATAGCATGCCAAATTGTTTGCAAAAGCTTCCTTGTCGTGTTTGTTTGTGGCTTTTAAGGTCGCGCTTCGTGCAAGACTGTGATAAATTGTTTTACTGGCTTAGCTAAGTGGTTTTGCTAGTTGTGGGCTTTGCTAAGCTGTGCTGATTAGATGGTTCAGCCGGTTGTTTTCCTAGTCAAGGGTTTTGCTGAATTACCTGCTGAATTAGCCCTGCTAAATCGGGGCTTTGCGTTGTTCTTTGGACTCAGCTGATGACGTGCTAGTTTGGTAGCCAGAGGAACCTAAACTTGCATGTTTTTATTTAGGGCTGCATAAAATAATAAATTGCGAAAAAGAGTACTACTACTACTATTACTACACTTTTCGATTGTTAAACCGTCAAACTTTTATTATTGCAGAGTTGACTGTTTCTCTGTGAACATGGAGCATAGTTGACCTCCCTAAATGTAAAAAGATTTTTTTGCCTCAAACACTATTCTGAAATGACCCGTTACCAATGATGTATAAACCATCAGGTTTGCTAGTGCATGAAGACTTGCAGTGAGAAGCATCATTAGAGGACTTGTTAAAACACTCCGTTCGCTTGCTTGATTCACATGTTTCAATATAAAAGGCTTTTACTGCCATCTGAGTTCTCCATTATGAGTTACTCAGAAATCATGGTTTCGACTTTTCCAATACACACAACCAATAATGCAGTGATTTCTCCATTTTATTCAATTTAATTGTCTCCAAGTCAAAAAATTGACCCTTCTCATGTGAAAATATGTTTGCAGTTTTAAATGGAATCGCTGAAAAGGACTTACTAATCAAAGCAGAGACACTGTTCAGTTTTGGATCATATGGGCACTTTCCCTTCCCAGAATCCTCTTTGCCGGGCTCCAGATGGAAGATGTATTCCTGAAAGGAAAATTGAAATCAAAGATCATCTCATTTTGTCTTTCAGTCAATAAATCTGTAGAAACGCTTTGCATATGTCCTCAAATCCAGATTTAGTTAACAAGGTTAGACATGTAACAGCAAGGACTATAAAGCACAGGTGGAAAGAGAAAAGCAAAAGCACAAATTTAAAAAAATCTCAAAGACAGATCTATGAATACAATGTGCAGATAGAAAGTTTCACTATCCAAACTTTTCTGCTCATCTGTAGCCTGCTAACACCTGTCTAATCCTGCATCGCGAGCGTGGCGGAATGGCTTACTGACAACGGCCCATCCCAGAATCCCTCAGGCATGATGTAGAAACACTGACTGACAGGTATTTGGATGTGCGATTTAGGAACTGCCATGAGCGTGTGCTGACATGCCCCGAAGACTCACCATGAGCCAGATCCATAGTTTTGTAACCCGAAATTTTCTTCTACAGACACAGGAGGAGACGGAGAAGTGCAGGACATTTCTAATCTTATCTATCAACATTCATTTAAAGGAGAGCAGGATGGCTGTCAAAATATTCAGAGTTGTCCAGCATTAACAGATTGCCTTTCAACCTTTATTAAAATCAACACTGCAGAAACAAACTGACACTGGCAGCTCCTGCAGGGTTGTCTTAAATTAGAAACATTAAACTTTTCCTATATTTTTTTTAGTTTTACACAAGTTTATTATAATAATTTTAGATAATTATAGTGTGCTATGAAAACTATACAAAAATGATATTTCTTTTTTAATCAAGTTTTGTTGTACTTGTTTCACTAAAGTATTCAATACATATACATTTTTTATTAATATGGGAACTGATCCTTTTTAGAACTCACATTTTACTTTAATTAATTGTATTTTTCTAAGAAATAAATTATAAAAAATACATTTATTTGGTGGTTATTTTCATTTCCAGTAACCAGCTGGACACTGACCAATCAGGTTTCAGGAGTGGCCATTCAACCGAGACTGTGCTACTGTCAGTCACTGAAGCATTATGGATTGTGAAAGTCGTCCACATCAACTGTTCTGATCCTGCTGGATCTATCTGTCACTTTTGACCCACGAGATCCTCCCGTTTGCCCTCTCATCACTGGACATCACAGTGATTCTACTTTCAGGGTTTCCTGGGGAGGGAATCTATACAAAAACCATCAGCTGGTAACTGGCGTTCCTCAGGGATCAGTTCTTGGACCCCTCCTCTTCTTCATATACACTACCTCACTGGGACCCATCATACAGGCACATGGTTTTCCCCACCATTGTTATGCTGATGACACACAGCTTTTTCATTTCAACCAGATGATAAAACGGTATCTGCATGGATCTCCAGCATCCTGGTGAACATCTTGGCATGGATGAAAGAACATCACCTGCACCTCAACCTTGCAAAAACCGAGCTTCATGTCTTCCACGCACCTCTAAATCTTCAGCATGAAGTTACCATTCAGTTAAGCTTATCAACAATTACCCCATCAAGTTCAGTCAAAAATCTTGGAGGAGTAATCTTTGATGACCAGCTGACTTTCAAAGACGACAGGGCAAAAAGTGCTCCATCTTGCAGGTTTTAATAGCGAGATCCTTCTTAAACGGTATACTGCACAAATTCTTGTCCGGGCCCTTCTCATTTCTAGACTGGACTACAGCAATGCTCTTTTGACTGAACTTCCATCATACACAATCAAACTTCTGCAAATGATTCAGGATGCAGCAGCACAACCGATCTTTTAACAAGCCTACAAGGGCCCACCTCAAATCCCTCTTCATCTCCCTGCACTGGCTACCCGCTGCAGTCCGCATCAAGTTCAAAATATTAAAGCTTGCAAATAGAACAGACTCAGCACGATTTCTACTCACTTATGAATCTACATCCCCTCAAGAAGTCTGCAATCTATAAGTGAGCAACACCTCGTGGTACCATCACAGATAGGCGCAATATATTTGAAAAACAAGTTCCTGGCTGGTGGAATGATCTTCCAATCACCATCTGGAACGCTGACGATTTTCATGCAACAATTAAAAAAACTCATCTTTATTGTCACTATTCAACTAAAAATTAATAATAATAAAACAAAAACTTTGATTTGTCTTTTCATATTCATCTATCCAGCTTGTACAAGTCTGAGCAATGCCTTAAAAACAAGACCTTCCAGTGTGTAGTAATCATTTAGTCAACAAGTGAAGTGTAAGGTTTTAGTCTTTACATTCTGATGCTCAAGCCTACAGTATTGTATTGGAGGGAGCTGAGGTCATGAGAAGGTTAAACACTTCTTCCTGTGATGTGAAATGTATGACGGCTGAAGTATTTGAGTAATGTTTAGCTGTATAGGTCTATTATTTCCTCTGCTTCTTTGTGTTTGGTAAAGCTGACTTGTGTTTGCTCTGGATCAACCACCTAAAAGTTTAGCATTCACTCCTTTCAGGGCAGAAAGTTGATGTGTGTGATCAAAATAAAACCAAGAAAGTTATGTATTGCAAGTTAATTATTTATAAATAAACTGCTTTTTTGTTGTATGTAATGCAAAATCTTTCAAATTAACAATTGACTAAGCTCGGAGGGTAGTTTTGCAGGTTGAACTACTGTACAAAGAGAAAAACATACAGCAAGCTAAGACATTACTGAAGAACAGAACATAGATCAGCCAACAGAGAAGACATATATTGAAATTAAAAGAAGGAAAATACTTTAAACCACAAAAAACAAGATGTGAGACATAGAACAAAGCTTTAAAAAGAAAACATGTTAGAAAGACGAGACAAAGAGTTAACTAAAAAACATCCAGGCATCCAATGAGATGGAACAAGAAAGACACAGAGGAACAAAGAGCATGCAGGTTATGCATATTTAGACCCAAGGAGAGCCAACGTGCTCACTGCAGACGTTCAGACCCGTATCCCACCTGTAGTCCTGTCTCATCAAACACTGTTTCAGGTTCAGCAGCACGACTAGTTCTTCCTCTGGTCTGGGGCATCTGGAGATGCATGGCAGTCTACAAAAGAACATAGTCACATGATCTGTGATCTTACTCGCTTACCAAGCATGCTTGACCCTTTTAAAAATTAAAAGAGGAAAAGTTCAGGCACTGAGGTGACCTTTAACACTTATAGAAGACAATATTTATTATACTGTATGTGTTTTTATGAATGTTTTTGTAAGTGAAACAGCAGCGGTGTTCCAAACCCTAAAAAAAAAGCTAAAAATTAAAGGCATCGCTGCAAGTATCCACCACAGTGAAGGCAATCCCAGAATGTACCGCACAGAACTTAATGCATTATGATAAATACACAAAAAAAAAAAAAATAAAATAAAAAAATAAATACATAAT
>JAUMHR010000060.1:6314756-6328694 GCA_032361145.1 Enteromius fasciolatus | reverse complement strand
TATATATATTAGACATTTATTTCTCAGGGGAATTATTTTGTGTGTGTGTAATCAATGCAGGCAAATTTTAAGCTGGATTATAATTCTTACATTTTCATCGTACTATTATTAATATAATATATAATTATATTTTATATATAACGATTTTATATTTATCACCTTTACATGGACATTTAAATTAGCGCAGTATATATATTAAATATAAAATATATAAATTATTTAAAATATTAATTAGTTACATTTATAAATGTTATTAATATGACAATTGCTTAGATTTGTCTACAATTGTCATTTATTATAATACTTTTATTATAAATAAACTATTTTACACTATTTATGTAGATTTTTTGCAAACTGTATTTTGTTTGTCAATTATCACTTCACTAAAGATAATACTTTAATAGTACGGGAAGTCGACTCCGGCAACATAAACCAACCTAAGGTGATCTAGCTTGTCTTGCAGTCTCTAAAACCCCTCTTAAACCATCAGAACAGACCTGGTTTACTGCACAGCTTTTTTGGCATGGACATCAAATTGTTCACTAGGTTGCAGAGTTAGCGTGTGGAAGATATCAGGCTCTACAGATATCTTCAAGTGTGAAGAAAAACTCGTCTGGGATCGTGGTGTCGTGGGTTTGTGCAGATGCTTATCATAGCAGATGCTGTTGGATGGTTTGACCATGATGAGTTGCACAGGCTCTCGGAAAACCCCAAAAATCAACATTGAGAGTCAGCACGTCTGCTGCGGCCACATGTGTTTCTTTCAACATACTGTCTTGGGTAAAGTCTGAATGCAAAGTCTAGGCTAGCACGCCAAAGACCTGCTGCAGTCGGCCACATCTGGATGTCTTTGGATTAATGTGTGTCTGTATGTGTTAGACGTGATGTGTGTCGTGCTCATTGGGACAGACGGTGAGATGTATGCCTGACTGGAGGACTTTGTGGATGCAGACTGTGACCCAGGTTTCCTGTCTAGAAAGAGCTAGGTGTTAAGGGGTATGATATCACCTCTCAGCTCTTATAGAAACATTCACAAGGGGAGGGCATAAAAAGGATGTGTGCCAGTCCTGGGAAATGTTGAGAAAATTCATTACTATGGTGAGCTACAGACCACCAGCACCATACTCTGTAATGACACTTCCCATAACATAACACCCTACATTATACAGACTTGAAACTAGGAAAATATAGGAATAATTCTGTAATTTACTTGTCTCATATTATTCTAAAGCCATGTAACTTTCTGAACAGCTTTTAATGCAGGTTTTTTCCCCCTTACCATGTTAGTAATATAATATAATACAATAGTGAACTATCCCATTAAGAAATTCATAGCCTGGTTAAATAATCCTAGCATTAGTTTAGGTGTGATTTTATAAGTGCGTGCGTTTGTAAAGATTCCCAACTTTTGACTTCTATTAATTCCGTTTTAAACATCCCCGGGCCATCATTAGAGAACAAGTGTTGTATTTAGAAAGACGAAAGTGCTAGCTGCGCAAGCAAGGGTCCTAAAAAGGCAAAGAGGGTCCACAGTGTGATGCCTGGCTGGAGTGTAGAAACTCAAGCTCTTCAATTAAAGAGTAAGACTAAACAGGAGAGAGAGTTATAGCGCGCTGGGGAAGGCAGCTGTGAGGGTGAACGCCAGCCAACACCTGAAGGGTTTTTAAAAGGGAGGAGGTGACACGGGGGACGGTGAGTGAGAAATCACACTTGATGAACTGTAAGAGTTGGTAATGGATAGATTTGTTGAGAAATCTGGAAAAGGAAGATCTATAAATACAGTAAGAACACCTGTGCCTCACAGGTATCCAGGTGAACTCGCTAGGTTTAAGACACACCTCTCGTGCCCTGTTACCCCACTCTTACCATAGGCTTGCGTCCTCTGTTGATATAAGTGCACACTGGGTTGTAGGCGCCCGTCCCACACACGTACAAGTGTGTCCTGTTCCACGGCTCGATCAGACGGATGAAATTACCGCACTCGCCCTGAGAGAGAGGAAACAATCACGGTAATTATTTTCACACATGTATGTGGCAGACTGAATAAAACAGCCATTAGACCAGACATAAAAAAAAAAAATTTAAATTGTGGCTTTTAGTTACAGTCTGTTGGATTTGTGTGTTAGCGTTTAGCAGTAGCATATAATGCTAAGAAAACAAACTTTAGGCAGATGTAAACATTTGAAAATTAGTCCTACACTTCTGAGAAAACAGCCCAAAACTTTGATGGCAGTATTCAGAGATTGTTTATGCAATAACAAGAACTGTAACAATGCCAGAAACATACTTTGCTAGTATGCAAACACAGATGCTAATGTTTGACCAATGCAATCAGGTATATGGGTAGCTTGCTATAAACATGTCAGTATTTAAAATCGTTTCAAACTTAAACTTTATGTTCAACTACAGTGAAAGTGAAGCAACAAAGGAAAAAACATGAATGAAAAAGTTTAAGATATATTATAATATTTTTATACCTATAATGTAACATTACAAATGTATTTTTTGCCACTTTTGATCATTTTAACGCATCCTTGCTGAACATAAGTATCAGTATCTTTTCCTGAAAGTTTTAATTTCATCAGCATCATGTATTCTTATAGCTAATCATGTCTAGCTGTAATAAAAAGGAAAGACTATTACCCATTTAAAAATATATAACAGCCTGTTTCACTAGTAATCACATGAATATAAGCATTAATTATTCTCTGGGTTTTTTTTTTACTCTGTACTGGCATTTATTTGGGCAACTTTATGTTAAATAGTTCAAAAGAGTCAAATCAAACATGTATCCATAAAAACCTACATGAGTATTAATTTCACAGCAAGTGCATTCAACATTATTAATAATTCATGAGCTGTGGTTAAGATCCATCACATCCCACCCCCAAACTGACACTACCATACCAGAGCACAACGAAACACCCCAAACCAAAAACACACCCCATAGATGTGCAGATGATCAGGTGATGAACACAGTTTCTTTACCAGACCACTAAACCGCATGTCCAATTCCATATGCCTGCAAATCTAGGAATTTGACCGCTTCGAGTTTGTCTAATGCTGGATCTAGCATCTGTTTCCCTTCTCTAAATATCTCCGAGTGCATATGTTTTGGAGTGTGGTTTGTAACACATATATTTGACCTCAGCACTACTCCTAAACATGAATATCTCACTTTCACTTCATTTATATCAGCATTTTTTGCTATTGTTGAGCGTAAGGGCCATGACCAAACTATTTTATATATGCTGTGTATTTGTAATGACATTTACAGCTTAAAATCCCAAGCACAAACAGATGTCACATAGACGTACTGTAGCGTTTCATAAGCAAAGGCTGGCTGGAGTTATGGAGATGAGTTGAGATGTCTAAACAAAGATATCTTGCAAGCAAAACAATATCTTGCTGACCAACTGTAAACTATTTGTGTATATTTTTATAACATTGTCTGGAGTAATTCTTCGAGGAATTAGATAACATTTAGCTCCTGTTCTCTAATTTGATGTGCTGAGAGATTTTAAGGAATGCTGTACTCAGTTTTTCATAACCTTCCAGAATAGAGTACGCGAGCGAAGGAGAAGCAAAGACGGTACTCACGTTTGTGTCTTTGCCACTTAAAACACACTCCGTCTTCCTCTGTGGGGAAACAGGCCAGTGTATCTGAAACAGAGCGTATGAGAGAGAAAGGTCAATCCCATTTGTCACAACAATGATACACTATCTCAGAAACTATCCCCTTTAACTCAACAACCTTTCACTGTAATGAGCTGAACTAGCCAGGGAATGTTCACTCTGAATTTTTAAAAGGCCCCAGGGTTCCCCACATATCCAGGCTTTAGTTTTATAGAATTTAATAGTCAGTTTCCTGCATTGCTGTGAGCTAATCAGTAAAAGCAACAGGGATAGAGGAACGACCCTTGGAGCATACCGTGATGTAGGTTTTGTAGCTTGTCCAGGAACTGAACCCAAAATAGAGTGAACATTCTTTAAAAATAAAATTAAAAATAATAATAAAATAAAAAAAAATAATAAATAAAATAAATAAAATAAAATACTAAAACATTGTATGCAAAATAAATAAATAATAATGACATTTTGTAAATAAACAAATATATTCACAAACAATAAATTGTGTGAGCCTGGACCAAAACAAACAAAAAAAAAAACATTTTTTGTACATTTTTGAAATGGCGATTTATACATAATCTGAAAGCTGAATGCTTTGTTAGGATAGGAAAATAATTGGCAGAGATAAAACCATTTGAAAATTTGGAATGTGTGCAAAAAATCTAAATTCTGAGAAAATCACCTTCAAAGTTGTCCAAATGAAGTCCTTTGCAAAACATATTACTAATAGTTTTAATACATTTACAGTACAAAATGTACAGAATATCTTCATGGAACATGATGTCCTAATCCTAATTATTTACAAAACAAATCTGTTATTTTGACCCATACAATGTATTTTTGGCTATTGCTATAAATATACCCCAGCGAATTAAGACTGGTTTTGTGGTCAAGGGTCACAATTCATAAATCATAAACAAATAAAAAATGTGAAATACAAAATGAAATAAATCTATCCACCTATTTATCCATCTGGTGGGAGGCAGACTGAGTGATTCGTGTTTGTTCTTACTATGAGGGGTTCTCGGTTGATGTCGTGGAGGTCCAGGGAGAGTAAGTAGTCTTTGCTGCCCACATACATCCGGTCGTGATCCTCATCCATGCGCAAGATGCGATAGTCTGATGTGTTCAACAGGAAAGAGAAGTGATGGGACGTACCTGTAGACCTCAGATCTGCAGAAAGGGAGAAAATTCAGGTCAATCAGCGAAAACAGACAAGCCATTTATTGCTACGACATTGTTTGTTTTAGAAAGATTTACACAGAGAGAAAGAGCGCTCCGGCCCCGGGTTCATTCCATTTCCATAATTGCTTAAATGCATATCATAAACACATGGCAACTTGACAATAACATAATAGTTTTGGCCACAGTTCACAACAAAGAATGCTCAATCTATTTCACCTCATGAGGTAATAGACGGTTTGTTATTACAGGCACAAAACATGGCAACCAAATCTGTAATTATGTCTTCAGATTTTTCCAATCTTATCTTAGAGACACACAAACATAGAGAGGTCTGAGAAAGAGAGAACAAAAAAAAAAACACTTCAACTCGTTTCCAAAGCAAAAGGAAGTTATCAATAAATTAAACAAAAGATATATACACTGGGACTTCTACTATAAGCAGCCCCCACCTTTCTTTTAAAGAATATGAATCTAAAAAATTATTATATTTGTGTGTAAATATGATAAAATTGGATGCAAAATTTATGGAGGGTGTAAAACCGTTAACAGACAGCAGTTAACCAGGTGCTGCACACAGGTCACAGAGGACAAAGAACACACACACCTCTCTTCAGTGTCAGTCAACATGTCAGGATTCACCCAGTAGAGATAAACATTAAAAATAAAATCTAATCTTAGTAATTTATCAAAACAAATCCAAATGAAAAATTCCCGGTTTATCTGCCTGATGCAGGCCCTGAATTCACAAGCACAATACACTCCGATTAATCAAATTACCATTGCTCTGTTTGCATAGTTTGATTTAATATATCCAAGAGCGAAGGTTGTGTTTTGAGGTCAGGGCTTTGATTGACAGCTGTCACAATGAAGTGTGTGTGTGTGTGTGTGTGTGTGAGCCTCCGTCTGTGAGATTATTTGTGTTTCAGCTCAAGGCGGAACAATGAATCCATCATGCATGCTATGTTTGGACAGACATGAACAAAGAGAAAGAAAGGAGGAACAAGCAAAGAGCGAAAGAACAAGTCAAACTGAATTAAAAGGAACACTGAAGAACAGAAATCAAGAGCAAATGACCAAGAAAACAGAAACAAGAGAAAGAGTGAAAACAAGAAAAGTAGTTCCAGCTCCTTTCAGCACGTCTGTCAGCATCTCCTAAACATCTGTTTGTTTTAGCAGCCCTTCTGACTGACCATCTGCTGGCTCAGTGTGTGTTTCCACTTAAGACACAGGTGAAGCTTACACTCAGTCTCACACTACATCACCATGATGCTGGGATGGGAGTGGTTGCTTAGCCAAGCAGTAGCACTTCTCCTCCAATAAACAGAGCGACATTAAATAGAGATATGGAGGGGTCTGTTCAAATCTTTGCCCAGACAAGCATCTCTAATAAATCAGGAAGCTAGACCGCACAGCCATTCGGTCCACCACATAACCTAAATATAACACTTCAACAGGATATTCACCACGTGCATTCAATGATTTTTTTGCAGAGCAATGCAGCAAATCCAGCTCCTGAAGCCCTCAAAGAAAACAGTAGTGTTTAAAGTCTGGAATGTTCTACTGGGAGGGGAAATGTAAGTTTACTATTGTAGGAATTCAAGTATGCACTGTCTCTGAATGCACAAAGCTCGCTTCAGCTCTTAGGCTTGGCATATGGTCGGACCTGACGAAACCAGAGTAAATACTGAGCGGAGACTGGGCATGCCAAAAACTAAATGTTACCCTTATCTCGCTCTTCTCTCGTTCTCTCCCTTGACTTTCAACCCCCAAACTCTCTCATTCCATCACTTTCTCTCTTGCAAGACAGAGGGCCACCTGTGGAAACAAGACCAACTGTCTAAAGATCCCTGTACTCCAATACCAACAGCTCCACGTCTATCTTGGATCCATCCGGACACATGAGCCAACAAGCTTCCTTTTAGACAATATCAGACTCGAGTCTACCTAGAAGCAATAAAGGAAAGAGCCCAGATGTAATGCTAATAATATGATACTCTGAAAAGTGGAACATTTAAAAATAGTAGAGAAACAAAAATGCATCTTTAATGAAATTAATTAAACTTTCAAATCTAAGTGACATAACTTTAACCATCTTGGAGGTTTATTAGAGATAATACCAGGAAAGGCCTTATGAACCCCATTTTATGTTTCCCCCAAATTCAGTTTCTTTTTTTTTTTCAGTTAAAAATGTCAAAATCAAAAAGCATGTCTAATTAATTAGCATTTGATTTAATTAAAAACGAAACTTACACAATTTATTATTAAATATATTGATGTTAAATTGTGTAAGCTGTTATAATATACTAAAAGAAAATCGAAACACATTTTAAATACATATTTTGTTCTCAAATTAAAATTTCATATTTTCAAAACTTTGTTGTTGTTCATACATTTTCTGGATTTCATTTTAATGTTTTGACGTTTAAAAAATTAAAAGCATCTCTAATTGGTTTTATAAAAACTATTTTATACTCTGTTTTAAGTATTTAAATTCTTTTGGTAAATAAATTCTGGTAAATTATTTTAGTGGCAAATACTTTGTTTTATTTTGTTTATTAATTTTATAAGTAGTTGTATCATTATATGAAGTAACACGCTATATTTCTGTCACAATTTCTTCAAGTTAAACCAAATTTTGTTTTTCTATATAATATGATATTTGTTCACAAAATAAATTGTAAAATGTTCATGAAGTGACTCTCAGAGCAGTGCTAGAGATGTTTATGTGTACATGTATGTGTATATTCATACATTAAGGCAGCAAAAACTAAAATCCTTGTTAGTGTTTAGTGTCACACACGCTTCACTATGTGTGTAATAAATGACACCATGCGTTTGCGCGATTCATTCACTCAGAGACATGCATGCATGAGTCATATGGAGTCGTTTGTTTTTTTTGCAGGACAATATTCACAGACACTAGTCCATATCAGATTTTGATTTATGACATTTCACTATACTATACAGTAAATTCCATTTTATGACTGGATTTCATGATTCAGTATGTGTTTTCTGAAATGAGGAAATCATAGAGCCCCAACACTGATGCAGCATCCAAAATCCCTTACTTCCCTAACGTACAGCAGATGAATAACAGTATGTGAAAAGAGTGGTACTGTATGTCAGATTATTCATAAAACAGTTGGCGAATAGCACCCAAATGATAGAAGCAATGCGACTAACTCTACCTCCAGTTTATTCATGCACACTCATATTGTACTCAAAATAATTAGCGACCCCGAGAGTATTCGAATTTGGACACCGCCTACAGTAGGTTTTGGATCTGAGCTTCTACTCTGGTGTCTGATTTGGATTTAGCTTAATACAGGTCAGACAGACTAATAAAACAATAGAGGTGCTGAAATATTGCAAAATTAACCACAAAACTGGTCTTAATTTGATCTACAAGGCCAACGTCTACCAAAGCCACAGCTTTCTTTGATAGATCGATTTTCAACCTTTAGGTGAAAGACCTGTGAAAATCCAGTCAAGTGGAGCCAGACAAGCTCTTGAGGAACAGCAGTACCTTGCGTAGTCTTAGTTGGTGACTACCGGGGGGTCTGTTTTACACAGACATTGGAGACTTTGTCTTGAGAAAGGCCCCTCTCTGCTTTGCCTCTGTAGCATGAAATGGCTTGTTGGAGGAAAACTAGAACTTGGTGTTGCTAACGAGTAAGTAACCTGACCCGTACTTGCACTTTTTAGCCTTTTTTACAATTCCCACTCTCATGGATGCATGCCTACTGCGTTTCTTTGCATGGGCAGTGTAGCAGGAAGAGACAGAGGGATATCCGTTCCCAAATACAGCTGCAATGTTCTGCTCCTTCTCTTCTTCTACCTTCTCACATGCTCAGGGTTTCTCCAATCAACTGAAAACCTTCTCGCTTCCTTCACGCCATATGCTCTGGTAAACCCTAAGGTAGGTAATGCGACCTGGTGGGAGTTTTGTGGGTATGTGAGATCAGCTCTAATCCATGCTTGCTATACATGATGGTACCACGATTTCCAGCACTGACCTTTTTCTTCCTGACTGGCTTTTCCAGTTGTTGGCCAAAAACAATCGAAGAGCATGCATGCTGGCTCAACTCTGCTTCAAAACTCACAAAAGGTACATGTTCCCATAGCATTACGATCATAAGCTGCTGGATAAAGTCACTTCCCATTCATTTAGTACAATTCAGTCAGTGGCCCCTATATGCTGTGGTCACTGTATTGAATACAGGGCTACCAAGACTGTACATCTGGATTAGTTGCTTTCAGAAAGTGTGCTTGGCATTAAAAAGGGAAAAACTACATACAGTACAATCGTTTTAACAATGGCTACTTCATTCTCAGTCAAGAAAACTGCTTTTCCAACACACTTTCCACAACTAAGAGACATCCAAAGTTCACATCTTCAAAGATTAAAAGCTTTTTTTTTGTTGTTTTAGAAATACAAAGCAGCTGGTGAATGACATTAACATGTAAGTGAATCATTTCTTTATCTGTTGGTCAGCTGTTCACTGTACCGCCAAGTATGCTTGATTTTGGCTGTAAGAGCAGATATTAGGTCTCAGTTTTTTTGTTGACGCCACCGTAAGACCGGGGAACACTTATCTCTGAATACAAACTTTACACAAAATGTCTTCATGTATTATGCATAATGTTTTTTCCGTAGAAGTATTTGTGAATTCTTTCATCCTACATAAACCAACATTGCACAGTTTGAATGTCTTGATATATGCCTATTTACACAAACAAAGCATCACTTCAGCTGCGACTAATTTAATGCATGACAAAAACGGTTCGAAAAATTATTGTGGCAAAGAAAAAAAAAAAAAATAATATAATATAAAAAAAGTAATATAAAAAATACAAATATAATATAAAAAATATAAATATAAATATAATATAATATAATATAATATAAAAAATATAAATATAAAAATATAAATATAATACAATATAACATAATATAACATAAACTAACTGAAAAACTATTTGGAAAAAAATTAAAAAAGTGATAAATTGTGGCCATCTAGAAAAGATAGACAGATAAAAAGATAAAAAGACAAATAGAATAAAAATAAAATAAAAAGTAAAAGTAATCGAAAAAATTAAAAGGTGTGTCAATTTTTGTGTTTCAGGTCTTTGATTTCATTTTGACTTTCCATCAGGTCAAAAATATTATTTTAGAGTGGAAACATTTCTAATAATAACCATCATTCAAAGCCATCACTATTTGGGAGTCCAGCATGCTAGCACTGCTATTGTCTTTAAACAGCAAGAACTGACAATCCTTCCTGTGGCAGATATCTCCAGTTTCAAATTTGGTTAAATGAAAGCCGCTGCCAAGCACTAGTTCCTGTACAAAATTCGGTCTGGCCTCGAGGAGAGGAGGAAGAAAGAGAGATGAGGGTGGTTTGGGATTAGTGTGATACCATGTATGCAGGCGGTCCGCGGACAAAGCCAGAACCCACATCATTGCTCTTCACAGCGTACGCCGTATGACTGGGTAATGCTCACTCGCTCGCACGCACAAGCAGAAGTGACATACTCTAGACTCATGAAGTGATAATTACAGTTTAAGAGGTGCAGATGACACACTCCCATATAAGTAACAGTTTCCACCTATACACATTTTCAGGACATGATATACCCTTAACTGAACTATAACCAACCTTAAAGTCTGTATAAAATAATTAAAGTAGTATTTGGGTGAACTTGTCCTATGCAAGTGTAAAAAAATACCAGCAGGGTTGCCAAGACTAACAGCTACATTAGTAAAAGATGAATCAAGAGGTCTGGCAAAAATAAGACTGGATCATACATAGAGTAGACAGCTGTGTTTAAGAGTCTTGCTTAGCAGCCATTAAAATTCACAAGTTATAACATTAATGTGTTTTTTTTTGTTTTTTAATAACGTCTTGCAAAGTGCCCAAAATGTCACTTTGCACTGAAATTTATGGTGTGAACTTGTGCTTTCTATGCTACAGCTTGACAACCACAAAACACATGCTATATATACTGCATGTCTACTTAAATAAATGTAACATGAGCCTGATTGTTAAATTATGAGAATAAAATAAAGGGATATTTGAGAAAGATAATATAGCAAGGCTATTTGGAGGTAAGGGTAGCAGCTCCTACCACTTCCCACTAAAAAGAAAATCTACTGGGGAAAAAAATTGGTAAAAGCAATTTTTACTCAGAAATAGCTAGTAAATTTCACAATTACAAAGAAATGGCAATAACACACTGAAGTAAAGATAACATTTTAAAATGATTGGTAATATATACTTTTTTATACTATATTTTTTTTATTACACATACACTATACGCATAACTATTGTAATGTAAAAAAAAACATGTATGCATGCGTGTGCGTGTATATAAAACAGATTTTTATTACAATACAATAGTAAATGGCAATAATTTGTCATCTTTCTCTCTCACATCATTCCAAACCTGTTTAACTATTTCTTACAAAGATTATATTTTGTATAATGTTATTAACTAAACCGTTTTGGTTCCCGTTTTGTTCACAGGAACCAAAACTGCTTGCTTATAAACATTCTTCCAAATATCTTCTTTTGCATTCCACAAAAGAAATGAGTAACCAATGGCTGAATTTCCATTTTTTTTTTATATCAGACCATTAGGCTTTTTAAGTTTGTATACTGTATCATCTTGTGACCCTCATCTATGCCTGTCCATGTAGAACAGCTTGCCTTGTGTCTGCATGTGGTAAAGTGGGCACACACACAGATGGCAGCAGTCCAACCCACTGCATGCCGCAGTGCACTTGTGTTATTGTTCTGACAACTCACACATGCTGATTTCCTGTAAGTCTCAGATAAGAGCTCACAGAGAGCAGAGAGACAGAAAGCTGTATTTATCCGTAATATGTTCCAGCCGGATGTTGCACCTGATTCATATCTAAATTTCTGGAAGCCTTGCTGTATATGAGGTAAGCGGCGTCTTTATCAGCTCACAGTACAGTTTCATTAATCTATGACTCATGCCATTAAAAGGCAACATCTTTTTGTGTCATAAAGTAATACACACTTGCTTCTCAGCCTCTCTCTCTCTCTCACACACACACAGACAGAGTTTTTCTTGGCCTCCAGGATCAAAAGATGATACAACAGTGAAGGAATGCTTCTAAAACTACTGGAAAGCAGGTCTAGCATACTCTTGCTGTTTAGTTTGGACCTGTTTTAATCACAACTGAGTGCAACAGCAAGGCCATTATAGAACACAACAAGTGTGGAGTGGAAAAAAAACAGAACTGTTTAAAGAAAGAATGTGTGAAAGTTGCAGAAAGTTCTAGTTTAAACATTTTCTATATAGATAATAAATAATATAATACAAATAATTAATAAAATAAAAATATTAAATATAAAAAAGGATAAGACAAGGATAAGTTGTTTGTAAAATGCATTGAAAAATAAAAACAGTTAATTTATAAAAAAAATAAAATAAAATATTTAAAATAAAATCTCATTCCCCCACAGTCAAAATGGAGGTTATATGACCAAACAGCCAAGCACCCCATTTTACATCTGTGTGACCTTATAAATCTGCAGCATTTAGGAGGTGTGCGATTCTTTTTCACTTTATAATGCGCATATGTATTGAGGTGTTTTCAGGTACACTCGGTTTCTTCGCTGGCAATTTCATCTGTAATGAGAACATCTAATAAACTACATCTGCTGATGTCTTTTGACCCACAGACTGAACCACAGCCATTGTGTGTGTCACATTCTGTTTCAGAATCATTTAAAAATGTTTGAGCCTATCATCATGCAACACCACCTCAGACCCAAACATTGTGAATCTGCATTTTTCTACTTTTAAAAGATATAATTATCATCATCCTGTGATTGTGGGCATCTTAGTGAGCAACAAACAATAAAAAGACACACAGGCTTTTAAACACATATACATACAGTGTACATACTGTACATATACATATATTCACACACACACACGAAAATAAATTAATAATTAATAAACTTTTTTTTTTTTTTCTTAATGGACAGTTGATATAAAACCTATTTTATCACCCCTTGTGGCAACAGCAAGAACAAAACTTATAATACAATACAAAACCACATGAAATTGAGCTTGCATGGCTAGAAGCATTTGTAAACAGGCATACTGTAAACATAAGCATAATAACCCAAATTTAAACCACTTTCTCCTCCTGTTTGATATTAAAGATGGAACGAATGACAGGTGAAATCAATAAAAGCATGGTGTTTAAAAAGCACACATCTGATGGAAAATCCATTTCCTACAGGAAGAGCCTGAATGTTAATAAACCACAGATAGTTTCGTGGCTCGGCGCACAGTATCTGTTAAGAAGCCTGAATTGTGAGGAAGAGAGACAGCTTGCTTTGAATTAGGCACATCTGTGAAAACATAGTTTTCTATCACCACAGACATGTTTTATTAACAAGCGTTCTCTCAACAGCGATCAATCTGGGGCGTCTGCCTCTCACACGCATTGCCCTCATGTGCCCTGACCTCAGGAGGGTGGGCTGCCTCGGCTGTCCAGGGATCAAGTGTATGTTAGAAAGAGAACTTTTTATGATTAACACAGTATTGCCCAAAATAAGACTGAAAGGATCACTGAATATTTGAAATATGGAAAGCATTTGATACTGTCTGAGAAGGTTGAATCAGAAAGAAACTGAACAGCTGTTGAACTCTCCTGTCTTTCTCAATCATAGAGAAACACTCATTCCCGCCAATGTAAATACATCAGGCTCACAGCGCCAGGGCTTAAGTCGTGAGGCGGCAGCAGCAAAGACTGCTTCAGCTCCAGATTAATCCAGGATTAGCCCCGGGGTCAGAGTCACTGGCTCGACCTGAGCAGAATCAGGAAGCAGGGATTGCAGAAACAAAATGGCATTACTGCAAGGAATCCCAATTAGAAACATTAAATAGAAAAATTAAATAGAAAAGGGAAAGTATACTAAATCTTTCAAAGACTCTAAGATTTAGAGGTCAGCAAGGGTCAGTAAGATTTTTTTATCTTCAAAAAAAAAAAAAAAAAAAAAAATAATAATAACAAAAAATTCTGGACCTTTGGCAGTTGGGGGTGGGTCGTTCGAACCACCCGAACCCCCCCTGGCT
>JAUMHR010000060.1:6291357-6308699 GCA_032361145.1 Enteromius fasciolatus | reverse complement strand
GAAATTTGTGGTATGTTGTTTTAATGAGTTTCAAAAGTTTCTTATGCTCACAAAGGCTGCATTTATTTGCTCAAAAACACAGCAACCATTGCGAGTAATATTATTACACATTTTAATAAAGCCTATATATTAAAATGTAATTTAATTTTCAGCAGTTTTTCACTAGTTCATTCAACAACTTTTTATAAGCATGATTATTCCAGTCTTCAGTGGCACGATCATTTAGAAATATGCCTGCTCAAGAAAATGTGAACCTTTCTACCTTTTACTTTTGATAAAATGTAATACATTTTCAATGTTTTAGCAAATGTTTAAGCTAGTAAAATTATGTGCTATATTATGTTATATGTAACATTGTACTATCAGGGAAATTAAATATCATCCCCAATATTAGCTAAATCAGGCCAATAACCGATATTTTAAACAACTGTATCATTAATAAATTGCATTCTTTAAATTTCATTCTATTTTATTTTATTTAAACTCTACATTCCAAATTTGAATCAACTGTATTCAGCTTTCTGCCTCCAGGAACATCCAACCAAAGTTGGGACTGTCAAGATATCAAGCCCAGAATATCTCCCCCAACTCATAAACTTCCAGTCCCTGAGGCTTAGGTCTCACACATTTGGGATGTAAGATAAACAGCGAGAGGAAAGAGTGACAGTCCAATAAACTAACAGCCATCTAAAAGCTCATTTATCTTTACCATCGCTCCCCTACCAGCTATCTCAGCCAGCACAAAGTCTCTAGCCTGTCAGAGCTCATTCCTGTTACATATGATTGACAGATGAAACACCCAATCACACTTGACTGGCAGGCAGGACATCCTAAACCATGACCTAACAGTTGACCCCTCACCTCTAAGCAGTCAGGTTGCTAGACAGCCGTAAGATGAAGACATGAGATACTGCCGTCTTTCCCTCACATATTCGGAGTTAGCGTCCCAGTAAACAAATTTTTCCACAAAGCTAAAGGGGCCTTAGCTTCATCCTTTAAGTAGCAAAGCCAACTTTACACCTAGATGATCGTTTTAAAAGGAAACCCTCATCAAAAGGTCAGTATGTGGTAAAATGTAAACCACAAATCAAAGGCTTTGTAATAAAACTGAGCTATGCTATAGCCTATAATGAAGTACCTATAACTAAGAATCTCCAAAGCCCATTGAGTTCCAGTGAAGGGGAAAATGAGCGTTGTTCCTAAATCTTGGAGGCAAAGATCTCTCTATCTGGGTCTCTGGTCACGGTTGAGCAAGATCAAGTGAAGAAGAACCTCCCTTTTTCTCACACTCCTTTGTGGCTCCAAGTTTTTGCGAATTAAGCATAAAATAAGCGTAACCGGCTCCATTGAGAATGCTCCCTTGTCCAGCGAATGAGATTAATGAAATTCCCACACAGTGCCAAAGCGAACAAATACCTAGCGTCACTGAGTTAGCCATTAATATGGCTCATTATTGTTGGCTTCATTTTTACCACGAAATGGCGAAACCCTCATAAAAGCTCATAAATTTCCATCACAACAGTAATATTGAGAGGCCACGTCGAGGTAATTTCTCCAGATTACTGTCAAACTGATTACTGTTAGACTAAATTTGAATACGTTTCTAATAACGGCCATCTACTGCAACTGAAAACGAATCAAATTTGACTTGAAATTAGCAAGTTGTAAGGTTTTGTGTGCAAAACCCCAAATCTCCCAAGTAATTTTCTATGATTTTCAATATCAGCAAATCTACCTGCAGCGTTGGCATGTAATCTTACTCTTTTCATGTTAACATCTCAGCTACATCCTTCAGTCAAGATAGCAGAGCTCAAAGTGGAAGCTTCTCTCTCTGGGTAATATGCTAATCTGATTTGGTAAAGAGCCAATGATGTTTTTCTACTTGTTTGTTGTGTTTCGCTAGACTTTTCTTCTGCTTATCCAGAGATAACAGCACGCTAAAGCGGAGTAAACGAGAAAGACTGTCGAGGTGCCACCCCATGATGTTCAGCAGAAAACATTTTAATTGCTTTAGCAATTAAGCAAGACGAGTCAAAAACCGAGCATGCCTGAAAATTCCCACAGCAAGACGTTAATCTGCCTCCTCGGGCAAAACTGTTCCTCCATGGAACGAGCAGACAGCGAGAGGAGAGGTTTGCAAGAAATAAAAAGAAATTAAGAGACACCAGATAATATGTGTGTGTTATTTTTCACTAAAAATGTTTAAATATGTGTAATCCCACAGTGTTTGTATATTCAAGTATATGAGTTTAAGGCCATGAAGTTTAATTTAATCCATTTCAGGCAATCAAGAAAACAAAAGAACGACATTAAACACAGAGTTTCTAGTTATTCTAAAGGTTATTCCAGAGATATCCACCAAACAAATAATGAAGATATGTAGTTGTTGCAATGCACTGGTGCTCTTTGCATGTGTGATAAATCAGTGAATGAACACACACACACAATCTGGGTGGTACATTAGTGAGGGGAATAGTATCAGTCTCCAACATCTTGTTCGGCAGATTACAGCACAAAGCATTTCATTAAAGGGATTAAGTCGTAATACAATCCTCCATGAATTCACATCAAGCTCAGGCTTATGGATCGTACATCCCCGAAGTGTGTTTCCCTTTAGTTTACATACAATATGAAACACATGAAATATATATTTTCCTAGCTTTTCTTAGCGATAATATGAAACATCTAAAAGATCTAAAGTGATCTACTAAATAATTGCCCTCGTCTTGATCAGCTTAATTAGTCTCAAAATGCTATAATTTCTCAGACTTTTCTTTCCAATTTAATGTTACCAAGGATTCAATGATTTCCATAACTGATAAACATAAAACAGCATTCAAAAACAATATTTCAGAGCTCAGTTCAATCAAATAAGCTGCAGAATGAGATGCAATTAAAACCTAATAGCCACTATGTAGCAATTAAATAAAGTAAATATGACCGTTTCATTCTGTAATATATCAAAGCAATCCAAAAAAAGCAAAAATGTACTTTGCATCTGTAGGTTATGTCAAGATAACACCCTTCTGAATATGCAAGTCTTTATGTCCTTAATCTTAGAGGTTTTTCATTTGTAATGACCTCTTTTCACAATATCTTATTTTCTTTGAATAGATGAGATTCATTTTCACTGCAAATATAACCAGAGACTTCACACTGTATGTGTGAGAAAACGGTCTTTTTCAAACCAAAATAATGAATGTGTGAACTCCAAATCAAGTTGAACTCCGCCTGGGAACAGATCTCTCACTGAACTGAACTCTAGTCCAAAACCAACCGTCCGTTTCTACATATAGCCTAGCCATTATAAGCACAACTGGAAATAATACAATCACCTACAGAGAGATGTAGCGAGAGAAACAAATCGAAGTCTATGTTGAGAAGTGTATGAGCCTAAGATGACAAGTTTTAAACACATCATATTTTCCAGCGGTTTCCGTGACCGCTGGTTTGACAGTCATTCGTGATGTGATGACCATTAAACAGTACTGGACTTGCGTGCCCCTCTTAACCGTGGCTTGTCAAAACTGAGAAGCGAATCTTAGAAGAGGTCGTCCATCTAGCTGCACTTGAAGTTTCCAGCAATTAATTCTGACACAGAGTAAAGAGCAGTGAGGACCTTGGCTACAGCGGAGCAGCCACAACATCAGTGCTTTTTCCCGCATTCTAATGAAATGCCATAAATCAAAACAGATGAAGGCTGTTAAAGTCACCTCACGGTTCTTTTACATTGTTGGCTGATGCCAGCACTTTAACTTGTTAGGTATTTCCAAGCCTGAACTGGGACAACTTTAGTGATGCAAGCTGGCGCAAAACCTCAAGAGGGAGTGATGCTGGTCTGTCACGGCTGGACAAATGTCCTGATATAAAGCATTTAGAGAGAAAACACTGGTGGAAATTTGGCTGGAGTGCATGTTATACTTAGATTAACAATCATATTGACACCATATCTTGCTCAAGCAAAACAAATGCACCATAATTGCTTTGACCAGTATTCCAAACTTTTCAACTAAATTTTAACTAAATAAATAATCAAATGCATGCCCCATTTGGTGAATTTCTTATTAGTCTAATAACTCAGAAAAAAGACAAACTTAATTGCAATTCATTAGTGTAAAATAATTTTAAAATATAAAATAATAATAGCAGCAATGGCAATAATATTATATATATATATATTTTTTTTTTTTTTTGTTTATATTAATATTAATTGTTTATATATTCAACTACTGTTTATTCCTTATTGATTTATTATTTATTCACATTACTATTGTTATTTTTACAGAATAAAATTGAATGTTATTAAATTATTACTGAAGCATAATTAATACTATTAGTAACTTCATGAACTTGGCCTTAACAGACAGACAAAGGGATGTAAACACAACACACAAGAGTAAATTTTGCTTGGCCTTTTAAAGAGATCCTCTGACATTTATTTTCCCCTGAGTGTCATCAGAAGCTGCTCAACATCTGCAGATCATGGTTATCTCTACACTGCTAATTAGTTCCAATCAATTAAATTTGCTCAATCCTGCATCATTAGGATTAGTGCTGCTCTTTTTGCTTCTATGCTTATGAATTATCATCAGTATTGTATTATCACGAGCACAGCATTTTAACAAGGTGAAACATGATAAAGCATCAAGCAATACATTTTCTCTCAATATTTGTATTGCTCAGAGTTCATCATATTAAGACAAGTTACATTATTTGTATTAGGTGAGTTAATGTCCAACATATTGTTAAAAAAAAAAAAAAAAAAAAACCTACTTCAGTGAGTCAGAAATATGATGCAATATTAAAACACCTTTCCAAAAGAAACGGTTTGTGTAAGCACTGGGGTATTTAAATACTCCACCATCATCGCCGCAGCTGTTCTACTAACTAATTGACAGAGTTATTAGTCATTTCTTACAGAAATATAAACCAGGAGAAGAGGGTGATGACAATCATAATCCCGCGGCAGTGGTCACACACTTATGCGTTCACACAAACGCAATCCCTCCGAGTCAGGATAAGTTCTTAATGGCAGCGAGAGTAAAAATGATGGCTTCCACACACATCTGGAGCGCAGCCTGATTATACACTTGCTTCACGACACCCAAGAGTCACCAGCGCACATTTACTCAACAGCCAGAATATAGACTGTTACTCAACGCTCATATTAACATGTGTGCGCATGGAAGATAAATTCTAAACATGTCCAAACAGGACCAGCGAGGCAGGAAGATCGCTGAGGCATCAACCTTAGGGTCTGGGGGCGGGGGAACCTGAATCCTACTGTATCCCCATCCTGGACAACCACACAAACACCATAACAAATTAAACTCCGGCCTCCTTCTGCGCACACGGTCTCTTTCTACTCTTGCCTTTGTGCGTGCAAGACCACTGCCGTCTTTCCCTCACTTGTACTCATCCCACGTTTGTGTTTTCCAGAGAAAGGAAATGCAAATGTGCTGTTTCCCTGCTTCTCTGGGAAACGCAACAGGGCGCCTGGATAGAGAAATTAAACAAAGTCGCCCATGATGCATGTGGCAAAGTGGCAATAAAGTATTCATTAACAACCATTCAGACGCTAAGCGGGGCAACAAGTGGTCAAGTTAAGAAGTTAAACAGGGACTTTATGCGGTAAAACCTCCCTTGGGCTTATATATTTACAAAACAAAAGAGCTCCTTTGATGGGTCTCGAGGAGCAGTGCACCTTGCCCAGAGGGAAACAGGCTCGTGTGAATGGGACTCGGGATAAAGTGCGTTTACCTACTGAGTGGTGTCGCTTTGATGTCAGGAGGAGTGGGTAAACACATACACATTCAGAGAAAAGGCCCATCATGGTGCATTTTGAGGGACTCTGGTCTCAGCCAATAGCAACATGCTTTATGTTCTAAAGGAGTTCCCAAGTTTGGAGAAGAAATGACAAAGATGTCAAAACCGTAAAGAAAGAGAAATCGGGCAATCTCTCCTCTACTTTGGTTATAGTATATCTGATGGGGAAGCATCTTCGTAATTAAAATCAATACGATGGACATATATAGACCAAGTGTGGCCATTTTAAAATTAAATAAAATTATTAAATGTTATAATGAATTTAAATTTAATTTATGTAAACAAAACATTTAATTAAAATAAAATTAGATTAAAATAATGTTTTGATAATTATCAATTAAATTTGAATTGTATCTCATAGTATGCATGTTGTACCTTGAAAACAACCTTAATCAGAATTTGACTTTCAGAATGTGACATTTAAAATACTACATAATAACATAACTAAATTAAAATGAATATGCTTATTAAATAACTTAAATAGTACTAAACCATTACTTAAGATTAGTGATCATTTATTAGGAAATTATACTTTGACTTCACATATTCATGCCACGCATAAGAGCTATTCATATTCAGATTTTTATGATCAGTTAATTTCAAATCATTAATGTCAAAAATAAAATGAATTCAGCTGCCCTTCTATATTTCTATATGTTAGAGGCTAATGTGTGTGTGTATATAAAGTGTGTTGTTCTGTGGCAGTGTGTGTAAGGCACACATTGATGTAAAATAAAGGCCCAGTGCCAGTCACAAGCCCACCCCCAGATCTCCCAGAACGTGAATGAACTGCTGTGAATGGAACGATGAACCCACACAAATGCCCTCTCACCACTCACGCCCGCCCGTCCTTCTTATGGATGAATGTGGAGGCGAGACGAAATAACAAAAACATCAACAACAACAATAAGGGATGTGTGAAGCCCCACCCCTTTTTCATTCCATCCCTCTGTACCCCTAGGAGTGCAATACGCCCTCAACTCCTGGCCAAATCCACGATCCACAGGGAACTTAAAAAAAGAAGTTGATCTTCTCACAAAGCTATGCCTCCACCCACTTCCCACCAGGAAGAGAGGTGGATTGTGGGTGGAGGGTCAACGGTGGAGAGGGAGGGTCTGGCATGGCTTCAATGAGAGCAGATGAGAGCTCATCTTCTTCCATGACAATTGCCACCCACTCGAAAAGCACGCAGTGTCGGGTGACTGAAGAACGCAAATCAGCATCTCAATGAAGGCATCAAAGGCTCCTGATGCAGGGGCGGACGCTGAGATCAACACTTCACAAATTTTGTGTCCTCTTCACTATTGGTTGAAACGGTGGAGGACTGATGAAGGGGAACATTAAAGAAAGCAGGAGGGTGCAGAAAACATCTCTTTTTCTTTAGAAAATGTGAGCAAAGATGTTGGACATATAATAAATCTATAGAACTTATAACATGTTATTATTGGTTTGACCCAATTATTTCACTAACATGGTCATTAAGGACTGTCATTCTAGTTCCTATTGACTCATTATTTTGAGAATAATTAAACAAGCTTCTTCATTTTGCATGATTTAATCTAGTAAGAGATGAGAATTACTTTATTGTAGTCGTTCACATTATAAATGAGCAAACTGAAGTGAATCCAGATCATCTCTAGAACCTAAATCTTAACTTTTCATCAGATACACATAACAAATCACTATTTGAGATGGGCAGATAGTGAATGACAGACAGTGCGGTGATTAATGATGCCAAGCTCATTAAATAGAGCGTGCTCTTGACCCCATCCCACAGAGGGGTCAGACCTTCTCTAAAATTTCACAGGAGGAAGTTCTGGGAAAATATACCAAACTCTGAACGCTCCCGAACTGTAGACGCTATAACAGCACATGTAGTGTCTTGCGACATTCATAAAAATCCATCTGTGCACTAAAATTACTTGATTGACTGAATTAATACAAATCTTTAAAAGTTCTCTACAGCTCATATTATGAAGGTCTAATCATTATAAAAACAATGATGTTTACAATGGTTAATCACAATCTAACTTTTTATTTTGGCCAATGAGATCACAGCCACTAAAACTCACTGCCATTGGTTAAATGCTAGCTAAGACTAGATACAATCCCCTGGTCAAGACCTAATTAAGGCTTGCTAAAAATCACCTCTCACCGCCCACAGCGCAATCTCATCTTATTTTCCACCATGCAACAAACACGTGTCAGTAATAATCACACACTCTTAATCCCACTAGACCATCATTCTATCTGACACTTTAATCTGAGAATGGTAGCATTAGATCTAAATATACCCCCATTTAAATCTATGGCTGAATTCAGAGCCAGGGGCACTGTACATAAAGACAAGCCCGAGTCAGTTTTCTAGGTCATTGAGTTCACACTTTCAATATTTGGTCATTTGCCATTGTTAGTGGACAGAAGCTTTCTGGACTTCCAATTTGAAAGCATCTGTAAATGAATATATATATATGGGGAATATAACTACACATATTAAAGACATACATTTATTTTTCTCATTGCAGTATGAAAAACTGAGGTGTTTAAATTGTACTTGCAAAATCTTAATTCTCAATTGTAAAGATTTTTTTTTTTGACAAAAACCCACAGATATTCCCAGGGTATTATCATGATTAATAAAATAATCCACTCAGTTACTAGGACAAGTAAAACATGAATGAGATTTCCTCTGTCGCTCTCCAGTGTGGCAAATACAACAGATGGAATGAAATAAAGAAGTGTGGGGTGGCATCTCTGAGTGTTCCTGCAGAGGAAAGATCCCAGTTTTAATCACAGCTGAGCTCTGACAGACGGCGAAACCCAAAACCCCCAGTAGCGCACAGGTGAGAGTCCAGAAGGGAGGCCACGGTAAACCTAACATCACTCTTCCTGTGAGAGCTAAAAGTGTGCACTGCCGCCGCCCCAAGAATTCAGAGTATTCGGCCTCACTGAGATTCCCCTGTGTCGACGGATCAGAGAGAGAAGAGAAAAAAGGAATGGGAAAAAAGAAAAAGAAAGTAACAGAGCAAACCTAGTCAGAATGCGAGAGAAAAATACATAAGAGCTAATAGTGATATGGTCATTATTGCCAAATAAACATGACTTATATCGCGCTGAAGGGGTTTATTTTGTGATAATGACCAGTTGACTGGAATCAATCTTTTTTCATGGCTACTAACCAAATAAACAAAACTGATTGAAACATCAAATACTAAAAGTTTGACTTTTAAGTATTTTATAATGTGAGAACAAAACTAGCACAGCTGTGTAGGAACCTGGTTGCCTCAAAAAATGTTTCACCTCAGAATGCCACGAATGACCAATCAAAATTAGAGTATTGCAAACAGCCTTGTTTGATAGTGATAGTCATCTAACATTTCGGACCTCTCCAATAAATAAACACTTCATCAAGTGATAATTGACATGGAGTTGTCCGTGTGTGTAACTACAAGAGACACTTCATCTTCACCAGGTGTCCACATAAACATCAATCTCCGGCATCTGCGGACAGACCAGCAGTAAATCCCGTGGAACACACAAACAGACCCGTACACAATCCATTTCCCAAAATGTGAAACGAGGGCCACCCGTGTGACTTCTGATATGCAGACGCACATTTAAATCTCCAGCATTGGACACATCTGACTGAATGATATGACTAGAAACTTCCAGTACCAATAAACAGGAAGTCTTTCTCTCACAGTAATAGTTCACTGACCTTCGGTCCCTTTGTGCTTTTCCCTCACGTGCTTTGGATTACCCTCTGCTACACTTTTAAAATAGAATGGAATCAGATTTTTTTTCCAGAGTTGTTGGAGTTCACGGGCTGTTTTGGTTTCAAGTTGAAAGTTCTTAAATCATAAAAGAACAGAAATTCTATTATCATTTACTCCATGATATTCCAAACCCATATGAATTATAGAACTATATAAATGTTATTAGAGACTTCATGCCTTTGGCTGAGAGATTCATCATATCACAGCACTCAGAAAATTCTCCCTCCATCCACACACTCATGCTGAACCGGCTGACCTGAAACTGGTGTGAAAGGGCGCGATAATCCGCTGACCTCACTCTGAGCGCTTGCAGTGCATGCTCCGGTTTTTGAGGGGTGGGTTTTTTTTTAGGCCCAGCTGCTGCTTATGTCCTGATGAGATGCAAACGGGTTGCATTACAATGCAGCTGCACAGATTAGAGCAGTGGTTGGGAATGCAGAGCACAAAAGACATCATCATATCACTCCAGATTACTGAACCATTTTGGCCTGTGCAGTCAGATACACTGATAAGGCGGTTGAATGTGGGTCAGCGGTGTCAAACGACCAAAATTGTTAGTCATTGTCACAGTTTTAGAGCGGATCTGTGCAGGTGAGATTCTGTGCAGAATCTTGAGCAATTGTTCAGGTTAATTTGGAGCAGATAGCAATTTTGAGTGGGTTATATTGTATATTATATAATATACAATATAATATTACTGTCATGATATATATAATATTATCTATCTATTATGACAGTAAAGCTCTTTAAAGCCATTTTTGTTACCGTTTTCTCAGAAAATGTAATTGAAATATTTTACAAACTGTACAAACTGCAAGATGAGGGATAAATTAACACACTTTTTGTCCTTATCGTCCTTAAAATTAAGTGCATGAACAACACAGCACTGATATATCAGCCAGCCACTTCTAAAGCAAATTCAGCTATCTAACAAAAAAACATTGATTAGATAAACCTAAAGTGTTGAGCCCTTTGTGCGATTGGAACAATTCCTGTTTAGGGGCCAGCAAGTCCACACTACTTATCTTTACCCAGAGCTGCTATTTTAATACAGGTCTATGACCTGGCCCATTTTGTACACGGAGGGCAGGAACACCCTTACAGGGTTAACGGTCTCACAGTCTCGAATGCCAAAGGCCCTCGAAGCGAATTGGAGCCTCCAGTGTCGCAAGAGAGTGTTTTCCTGAAATCTGAACAGCCTCTGAGGAAATGGCTTAGATGGAAAGAAAGAAAAAGGAGCTAGAGAATAAGAAAGAGAGACTCTTCCAAATGGCTCTTTTCCCCTTATCATCCATCTGTCTATTCATCCTTATCAGATCTCCTCTTGAGATCCTCATGTGGTCGCAATGCCAGGTTTGAATGATCATTACCCGCTCTAACACAATACGTCCAGTGTTTCTTCTATAAAAGCGGATACTTAAGAGGCCTGGAGAACAAATCACTATCGACTGACTTCATTTTAAATGACCTGATTTTACATGACAGCACAGAACTGTTTATAGAGATCGGATGACATCAGAGACATTATAAGGGGAGGATCATGGTCCACTCAAATAAAAATGAATGCTCAATAAAGCAGCTGCAGAAATGAAGTGCCATCTTTTAATTAAAAGAGCTAGAAAAATACTGGAGAATCTTCATGTGCATTAAAAAAGACCTGGAAAAAGACCTAAAACATAATTTTATGTAGACTACTTAGCTCGGGTCTGCTGCCAACCCATTACCATTCCCACTTGCCTACAACCTGTCCATTTGCGGTTGTGTTCTCATCACATAAGTGCTGGCAGGCACATGCATAATGGCCTTAGCACATTAATTATAGTGTATTATGGCTGTATTTGTTATTGCTGTATTGGGTGTAATAGTCAATGAGACGTGTAATGTTCACTGCCACTCTGGCCAAAACCGACAGCTTAAAACCAACAGTAGTTATATTACGAAATTAAAAATGATATCTGAGGGCAACTATGAATGCCACAAGTTTGGCATATAGAGGTTAACCACATACAGTAAGTAAAAATAAACTGAGGCTGGTATGGGGTTTTATCCCCGTTTCCAAGGTTTGATTCACTTTAAAAGTGTTACTTCTTAAAGTAACTTGTCACTTTGCATGTTTAATGTATAAAAGAGTGGGTATTTTGTGAATTTATGCCACTCATAAACAAAAGTTCTGTTAAATATTTTAGAACTATTTGCTTGATATCAAAGCTAAATTCTAGGGCCAAGTCATGCATTTAATATCAGTTTCAAGTACAAATAAACCAGGTTTTCAAAATATAGAGATCTAACGTATATTCTTTTAAAAGTATCGTCACAATATCAAGCATCTGCAACAATGTAACGGTTCTCAGATCAGTGCAAATATGTCAAATGAAACAGGACACAAAAATAATGATCAATTGCTCTCCTGTATCTGTAAATAAGTAGATCCACGCCAAGATCCTTCACCCAATTTCTAATTGGATGCTTTAAATTTCAACAACAGATCTAAAGAGGGTTACAAAAGCTTTCCCCTGAGCCTAACCGGAACAAGCAGCATATTTCACGTGCATGTCATTAAAATCTTTGAAGTCAACTTTGAGCTTTAGTATTGCTTCACAACAGCAACAAGCTCAAAGTTGCCGCCTATGAATTCTCCTCCAAGCACAAAAACGTCCAGGTGCGTTATCCCTTTATGCTTATCCAGAGCCACGTTAACTTACAGTCCCCTTATCAGTGCTGGACACTTTTAGAAACGCAGCATCAGTTCAGCATGAGAGTGACAAGTTAAGCCAACACTAGTCTAAACACCCAGTGGGTGTGTGTGTGTGTGTCCATATGTGTGTGTAGTCAAACGGGGTCAGAACCGCCCTGGAGAGAGGCTGGCGACACAGACTCCTACAGCTCTAAATCAATTGTGCATGCTGGGTCACCTTTCAACGGTGGGGACGAGTCGTAGAATTAAATCACACATTCAAACAGCATCGATTTGCATTAAATGAGCTGTGATTGTGGTCGATAACACCCCGCAGACTCAAATGCATACAATATGATGTCTGGATGCAGTCAAAGGTTTGATTGATCAGCACTGAATCCGTGTCATTTCGTTTACCAAGACAATCCATTTCCACACCAGACCAAACAAGACTGGGTTTCTCCTAAATCTGATACGGAAAAGGTACCACATCTGCCACTTGTTAAAGAACCCTCACCGTTGGCATCATGGGAGACTTTCCCGGGGGGGGGGAACGAACTTGATGAAGTTCATCACAAAAAGGGAAGGAAGTAGCAAAGCTCAAGGAACAATTAAGATGTTTTTGATTTACTCTCCAAGTGGGGTGGAACAGCTTTACTAGAAAAGTGAGCTGCTCTCGAGCGAGTGGGGGTCGCAACTCTTGACCCCGAATGTGGCTTGACAGAGCAAATCGATTTAAGGCATCTTAGACAGTCGGACGTTTTTGTTTTATGAGCCTCAACTTATAGCTAGGTATACTTCTGCCAGGGAGTACCTGATAATAATAGCACTGTAAAATAGAAAACTGATAACATATCTAAGAGTGGCTGGCGTATTGACACGGCTAACTTAAACACAGAAGGGTTGGGTAGATCTTCAAAGCTTTGAGAACTATTCGAGAAACGCTTCAGTGATCATATTACGCGCCCGGACCGAACTCAAACAAGAATGGAGGTTTATAAGTCTTAAAATGGGTGTGGGTTTGACAATAATTAGCAAATTCCTGTGTGTGCTGTGAGGCGTTACAGGCCTGAAAACAGTAGGCCTGCAGTTTGGGGTGGACGGCAGGTGCTGTCTTATGATGAGGTTTGCAGTCGCTCTCCAAAACCAATTAAAAGTGCTAAATGGGAGTTTGGCTGGAGAGCTCTGCGACTGCAGAATCCAAATACTGCTGCGCCCTGCTTGACAGGGCAAGCCAATAAGCAACGATTCAGCTTTTTCCTAAAAGAACGAAATGGCAAATTGATAGCCTTTTCAACCATAACCACACTGCATCCTGCTGGTCCTAATATATTAACTGGACGATTCAGACATCATGGAGCTAATCAAAGAATGTGGGTCGTGTAAAGGGATGGGGTTCTAGCATTGTACTGCTTTATGAAGTAAAGCAATTCCTGAGAACGCAATATATTAGAAATCCTTCAAAAACGACAGGGCCTACAACACGCTCAGTGGAGTGTTAAATCCATCTTGATTAAAGCGGAAAAAAGCCTTGAATAGCGAACTGTGCCGTCCTGCTTTTGTAATTAAGTCCACCAGTGCATTCTGGTCTGGCGTTTGGCAAACAGGGGAATTGTTTGGTCCCTTCTCTCAAAGAGACTGGGGCATATTGATGTGCGTAGCTGATCTTGGCAATTTAACTATGCTTTTTAAACCCCCATGTGCAGCCTGGCCAAATGAACTCTTAAAAATAAAGATTTTTTAATGGTTTTTACAGCACGTTAGGTTCTGCAAGAACCATTTTTCACTGTATAAGTGAAACCTTTTGGTTCAAAAGTAAAAGGATTCCAAAAGGTGGCTCGGTTAACAGTTTTGTTAAAGGTTTTACATGGAATTAAGATGCTAGTTTAAGTGTGTACATTACTTGTTCTTCAAAACAGAATGGAACTGATTGACTCAAATCCGTTCTTTCATTTGCAGGCCCTGTGCTAAAACAGTAGACTCATCTGCCATTATTTCATCACACATCTCCCATTTTGCATCTGCTATTGATTATTTCAGAAATGTGCTTAAAAACACACTACTGAAATAATTGAAAAGACATGTTCGGTTTTCTGTAAATTTCTCTGAACTGTGTTGAAATTTCGAAATGATTGTTTCTTCAACTCTTGTTTGTGTTTTTAATTACTCTGACAGTGAATGAAAGCGGACGCAGCTGGCTGAGACAAATCGAAGACGTTTGACGGGAAAGCCTTTAGAAATGCACGGACGGTTTTCACTCATTCGGCGTGTGGTTAGACCGGAGAATCCGTCTACGCAGTGAATTTCATGCTGAACCTACAACATTTATCAGCTCATCAAATTCAGTCATGAAAACCAGAAGGTAGCACTTGAGAAAAGTATATTCCAGAACGTTCACACGGTTACCCAAACCACAGGCCACACAAATGGAAAGAAAACCAGGATCACATCAACTGGAAGCCAATCAAAAATGCTCTATTACCTTTGAAAGACAAGAAGACCCGAGGGGCGTTCTGAGGTTCGCTGTCCAAACCCAATATCAGGACTGATAGAGCCAGGAGAACCTGGACAGACCATCGACTGTCCAACAGCATGGTGCATCCGTCGAAGTCAGAAAGACACAGCTGTAGAGGGTCACTGGGAAGAAAAAATACATAATGTAAATAATATCACATATCACTTACAGCTTTCCAAATTTAAAAAGTCTGTTTCTTTCATGGTGAATTCGATATTTGACACACTTGGCATGCTGTATTTCAGCGCAAAGGACGATGTTGTATTCAAATTAAGTTACTCTCATTCTTAAATGCATAAACACGCCTCCTTTCTATGTAAATTAGGTTCGTTATTGTTTTTATTGCAATGCCATCATATAAAGACAAATAAATCAAGATATTCAATGAAAAGGGAAAATTCATGCTAAATGCATTCTCTTAACATCCAAGCAAAAGCCAATGTCATATCTGAAATCTCGTTTGCCCATATGTACTCCAGATACTTAAGTTCCATATGTTTCACCTCTGGGCTCCCAGCTTTAATAAGAGAAGCTAAGAGGCCCTCTGCAGTAAACATTTCACCAAAAAATAAGGGTTTGGTTACGTTTGTTTGAAACATACAGCAAAAGGATATTCCCCATGGGAGTATGTTGACAAACCCCACTGCTGCCACATAGTCCATCTCTTTCAGATAGACAGGAACAAGGCTGCCACCCATAGAGGGGCTGCACTCATGTTGCTCAGTGGTGGCATGACACATAATCCTAAAAACGTTAATCCTTGAAGATATATTTCAATTGATGCGGTTCCCAAAGTCACATGCTATAGACACTGATCACAAACGCATGGATAATATATTGTCATTTTAATAAAAAAAAAAAAGGAACAAACATCTCAAAAAACAGAAAAGTAGTGCTAGCGGAAGACGATCAGTCCAAAAAAACGCTGCCTGGACGCAGAGCGTTTATGAGTGGAAGCAGCTGTTTAAACCTCAGCTATTTGCAGGCAATTTGTTAACTGTCCGGCTGTTTATCTAAAATCTCTGCCTCTTTACCTCACACAAGCCAGTGAAATTAAACAACAATTATACGAACACAAGTGCACACAGACACTTGGAGGCAAGCAATTATGGATACAGTCTCACAAAAACACGGATCAATACGTACACCCCACAACTGATGGCTTTTAGGACATTTTTTATGAGAACAGTCAAAATATTATGTGAAAAATTTTGGGATAGCAAGAAACATTCAGGCTGCTTCATTCAAATCTCATTCTTTTATAAACATTTTAAAGTTAACTCCTGCTTAGGGGACACTTTGTGAACTTTTAATGAGTTTTAAGTGTAAAAAAAGAATTCCTCTATGTTACTATATTAACAAATAAATTCCAATATGATTAATTTAAAATAATAGCTTTTCAATTGAAAAAAATCCTAATAATGAATAGAATGGGCTCTTCAGGGACTCATAACTCAACAGAATTTGGCTTGTAAATTCAGCCTTACTGGAAGTGCATGTTGTTAACATTCATAAAGTCTTCTGACAGATCAACAGGTTGACTGGTTTATTTTTTTTGCAGCTCTTTTTACAAGTTCCTACCCTATTTGGCACTACAGTATCAATATGTAAAGCCAATATCTGCATTGATTGTGTTTGTTTCTTGCTAGTTTGTGAAATTGTTGCAGTGTTTGTTTTGTAAAGACATGCACTCTGGCCCCAGGAGACATTGTATTTTGTTTCTTTTTCCTGCCGCCCAGCAGAGCAATGAAAATAAACTACTTTGACTCTCTTAACTGCCTATTGTGCTGTTATATATACAGGAGCACTGGGATAGCTCAGGGTATAGTTAACTTGTGACAGAAAAAAAATGCTGGGAAACTGCAAGAAAGGTAAAGCAGCTTGGTCTCGCAGTGGAGAGTAGAAGTGATTATACAAATAATTACAAGCTTATTCAGCGTGCATACTAATACAAGTTTAGAAAATGTGTTGCTCTTAATCTAATCAACATTAACATGCAATATCAGGAAATTTTTGAGTCCTGGGTTGTGACTTTACTGTTATACTTATTGTGTGCATACAGTGTTTAGGACCATATTACACTCATGTAGAATATTTATTCCTTTAAAAATCAATCTGACATATATAAACATTAACTTGTGGTTAATCATACCTATATGCACATTTTAAACTGCCAACTACCCATACACAGCAAACAACAACCACATCCAAGAAATTACATTTTAAGAATGGAGAGAAAAATATTACTGCCAACATTGAATGTTATATAGGGAAATAATGATTAGAGAAGCTTTAAGGATTCATTGCAAAGCCAACTAAATTAGAAAACAAAAAACTGCATTTAAAAATCTAAAAAAAAAAAAAAAAAAAAGATAAACGTGGTTTATAACAACAACAACAACATCAACAGTGATAAAATACTACTACTACTAATACAATTTGTATTCAAATAATACTAAGTGCTAATGCATGGAAAAGCATGCAATCCAATGTTTACCTGTCTAAACTGTCCAGAAGCAACTTTGAGCTGAACTCAAAAGACTGAATCCAG
>JAUMHR010000060.1:6261798-6275895 GCA_032361145.1 Enteromius fasciolatus | reverse complement strand
CACAGAAAAATTACAATTTACTGAAAATGCACCCACTCTCAGACCATCCAAGATGACTGGTATTTTATATGGAAGCAATGGATTCATTTTATACAAACACACAGCTTTCTACTGATTATGGAGTACTGTAGTGTTGATTATTTGTGTATTTTTATCAGCTGCTTGGACTTCGTTCTGACGGCACCCATTCACTGCAGAGGATCCATTGGTGAGCAAGTGATGCAATGCTGAATTTAAAGATGAAGAAACAAATTAACATCTCGGATGGTCTGGGGAAAGAAAGAAAGAAAGAAAGAAAGACCCCTTTTTGTCTGGTAAAAGAAGAAATGCCATAGCAATAAGATCACACACAAAGATACACTGAATGAGTTTAATATGAGTTTGAAGGCAGTTTGTGTGTGTTCCCTGCTGTTGTTATTTACATGAGAAACATCCACAGGAGCCTGAGGTATTCACAGAGAATAATTTGAGGCAGATGTCCTGTGGTCAGTCCTCACTAATCAAAGTCTTTAATTGGCATTTGTCCCGCTCACATGAGGACCTGTTAATGTTTCTCCCGGCATGACACACTTACAGAAGCTTTGTTGCTTTGAATGTGTAATGTGACAAGCGTTATTGCCCTGAGGCAGCCACCAACTAAAGTCTGACCCACTGACCTGATGACGGGACAACAAAGGTAGTTTTCTATCTGTTCCTATTTCTTTAAAATAAGATGCATTTCTTGTGTAAATCTTCATTAGCTAAGGGAAGGTACTGCAGGCAGATAGGCTACCTTTCTTTCATTAAAAATAAAACATTTAGCATATTAGAATGAATAAATAAATTATTTATTTTTTAATAATATTTTTTTTTATTTTTAAATGTTTAAAAATAATAATTATTAATAAATAATTAATTAATTCTCAGTTAAAAGGTGATTAACCTTTTTGTCTAAAGTTTTTTTGCTTGTTTGTTTTTATCTGACAAACACAAATCTCATGTAAAATCTTTTTTAAGATAAAATTATTATAATAATAATAATAATAAAACATTGGGAAATATTAACTTCAATACATTATATAAATAAACATTTAATTATCATGTTTAAAAATAAATTCTGTTAATTTGTTAAAAAAGAAAACTGTTTGATTCTGGTTATTTACTTCAGATGCAAACTTGTACAACTCATTAAAATGCCTGTTTGACATAAGTTGAAAATCAGAAAGAATATTTTTGAAGATGGATTTGGAAACCTCTTTGGAGTTTTTTCAGACCAATGTAGACCAAGGCATAGTGCATAATTTGAAAAAAGCAAGACTTTCCTTCCTTTCTGACTTTTGCTTTCTATCTTTGCCGTCTGTCTTTCCCTCAAGAGGGTTCCAGCAAAAGGAATAGCTGATAAAACAGAAAAAAAAAAGAGAGTGAGAAGGCGACTGCTGGTTGTCTGGAAATCCTGCCGAGTAGTGAATTAGTAATGTGGGTTGGCTTTGAGTATGTTTGTGCGTGCAGGTATATGTGAATTTCTCTTTCTCTTCCAGTCTCTCAGGTGCATACTGTAAGCCAAATTTATTATAGAATATGCTGCCAGAAATTCCTTTCTACTCTTAATTTTCAATGCCTGAAGGAATATAAGATCGTTTCAGCGAACTGGACAAGAATCAAACTCCCACGAGATTAGTTTGAAAGACGTCTCTTATGCTTGTAAGCTGCATTTAATTGATCAAAAACAT
The DNA here is from genome assembly GCA_032361145.1 of Enteromius fasciolatus. Taxonomy (NCBI): domain Eukaryota; kingdom Metazoa; phylum Chordata; class Actinopteri; order Cypriniformes; family Cyprinidae; genus Enteromius; species Enteromius fasciolatus. The sequence continues at coordinate 6,274,186 of JAUMHR010000060.1, read as the reverse complement.
TTAATATTTTGAAATACTATTACTATTTTTTTTATTTGGATATATTTTAAACGGTAATGTATTTGTGTGTCGCAAAGCTGAATTTTCAGCATTATTACCCCAGTCTTCTGTGTCACATGGTCCCTTAGAAATCCTTTTAATAGGTTAATTTGCTGTTTATTAGTATTGAAATCAGTTATCCTCTTAGTTGAAGACTCCTAAATTCACCAGAAGCTCTGTCTGCCTGTATAAATGGACTTGGGCCAAGGAAGACACATTCATCCTGTATTTGTGGCCTGATAGGGTTTCAGACGGGAGCATTTCACCCCTTGCTTAGTCTATAGCAGTCGCTCATACTAGACAGCTGTACGCAACACTCATCTGCCAAATCCAGTTGAAATGACCATGAACAAAATAACTTGAGTTCACAGATATCTGCTGACACTCAGCATTGTCAGTGCCAATGACTAGCTAAATGAGGGACTGAGCATTCAAATGGCTATGTGAGGCATAGTCATGCATTGACATGATTCATCACATCTGTCAAATTGGGTCGTAACGTCCCGAAGGACCTTGGGTCGTCTGCGTTCAGGCCAGGCGGGTAACCTGAAGCCCAAACTGTATTGTAGATCACTACTTTGAATACCTCTCTCTTTACCCAGAACCCAGAGGAGCATCAGGTGATAGCTAATGACCTGTTAAATGCACATTAGCATAGGCAGCATTCTTAACTGAGGATACAAGCAGCACATTCAAGCTCTACCAATGCGGACAACCCTGGGTAGTTTATACAGTGACACAGTATGGTATATAAATTCACTGTGTCAGTTTTATGAGCTTATCAATAACTTGAGTCCATATTAAACCAAGATCATAATAAATCAAAGTTAAAGCATGCTATTTATAGCACACATATATTCAGAATGAAATAACAGCATGCTGCTTACTGTATGTTACTAGTGTATATATATAGCCTATATATATATATATATATATAGTATACTGTCTAAAAAAATTAAAGTTACATAAATAAAACAGAATATTTTTTGTATGTTTTATACGAAAATACAATATTTCTACTTCAAGACTGTGTAATTAATTAATTAATTGGGAAATGTATTAATTTCAGAGTGATAATTGCCTCTATGCATAATTTTGTAATTTTTTGTGAAAAAAACTGTGTGCCACAGTAAACATTTTTAACCGTAATATACTACAATGTGGTCAAATCTCCCCATGTTAAATGCTGCAGAAACAATATGATGATCAAATAATAACATTAAAAAATGTGACATTAGATTGCTTGGTCACAAAAAATAGAAGATCAAGTTGATTGCAGTGCATTATGGGATGCACCTTTCCACACGGTGTAGAATATTTGCATTCTGTTTTGGAAAATATAGGAAGTCTTTTAGGAAAAATATAGAAGTCTATCTCAAGCATACAGTCTTCAGAAAGTAATAATGTGAAATATTATTGCAATTTTAAATAACAGTTTAAAAGGCCTTCTGTAACACAAAGCTAAATTTTCAGCTAAAATTTTTTTGCCATGTGATACTTCAGAAATCAAGAGCTAAAGGATTCTAATTATCAATGTTGAAAAAAATTGTGCTGCTTAATTTTTTTTAAACATTGATGCATTCTTTTCTTTTCTCATTTTTCAGGATTCATTGATAAAAATCTTTACATCTTTACATCGTTACATTGTAATGTTAATTTCAATCAATGTAAAGCATCCTTGCTGAATAAAAGCATTATTTTTTTTAAATGGTACTTTACCAATTAGTGTACATTGCACAGTATACTGCATAACTGCACTGGCAGAACAATTCAATTTCCAAAAAAAGAGACAAGAACTCTAAACAAGAGAGAACAAGTTCACATTTAAGGCGTCCAAACTGTGACAGGTTAAAAAAAACAACCCTTGACACCTCAGTGTTGGGACTGAATGAGCGCAGCATTGACTTTCCACACTTCAAAGGCCCTTAATGGCTTTTAATTTATGGCCTCTTCAGCTAAAGAGCGTGCCATTTTTTCCCTCGTAAACCATCATTATTCACAACTTGTCATCTCGCTCCCCCTCACGTGCAAGCTCTGTTGACACGTCTAAACACTACTGGAGTGCGTGTGTGTGTGTGCACTTGTACAATACATGTGTATCAGCAGCTGACGTGGACTTCTACAACACAAACGTTTATCCACAGACACGTATGAAAAGATAAAGTCACATTTATGCTCATATACAATTTTCGACATTCAGTTTGGAATAAGAACATGTTATTTTACATTTATAGTACATTTACAAAAATAGCATATAAGATAGGAATCAAGTGCAAAACCAAAAACATTATTTTATTTTTTTTACCTGAAGTTGTCGTCACATGTTAATTTACCAATTTTTACACAGTCTACGTCATTTGGAATATCCCTTTTCATAAATGTTTGATTTGCTTACTTGTCAAGTTTGGTGCTAAACACATGGTGACCTCTGGACTAGCCGCTAACAACATGCTATAGCATGGGGCGCTTTCAGGACACACACCCTGCATGCTTTCCCACGCCCTGATCCCACGCTAAACATGACAGACACATCGCTCTGTCTATGAGTGGCCTATTTCATTCTGAGGACAGCTGTGGACAGCAGCCCGCTCCGTCACACATGACGTTACATTGTGAGCATTAGATCCACAGCTAACAACTGGAAACAAACCATCAGGCCTATGGAAACAGATTTACACTTTCACCTGTTTAACAACCAAATTCACCTGTTATTCAGTCAATCAAGACTACTGACTGAGATGTTTGCATTTTTATTTAGTCAAATATTGACAAAAATGCATCCAACATATTGGATCTCAGAATAACATGTAAAAAATAGATAGATGGGATTTTTTAACATTCACAAACTGCACTAAATGCTTGCCTTTGCAGCAGAGTTTGTTTATCCTTCTGTATTATATCCAAAACCCCCCTGCCTAACATCTTACATAATCTTTCTGAGCTACCTTAATCTAAAGCCCTAAATTGGGACTCATTCTATTATTCAAGCTCAACTCGATTTGCTGAAAAGCGTACCGCTGGGATGGTGTTTATGTGTTTAGTCTTTGAAGCTCCATCAATCCCTGATCTCCAAACCCCCTCAGACCAAACAAGTCAAGCAGACCTTATTAGCCGAGCGTCAGACTGGCTATGGCTGTGGCGTCAAACCACCAGAGAGGATATGACCTCTGACCCTAGCTTGTGCTTTTAATTAATGAATGGCACTTAACAATGGCCTTGAGCTGTCTACACAACCAGTGGCTGTATTTTACTCTCACAAGTTCAATCCATCACCCTCCAACCTGGTAGTAAATTATTAAGGACTAGTGTCCTATGTATAGATCGATTACGATAATGTAAGCTTTTTAGTAACGGATAGCCTCTAATACACTCTTCTCAAGTCTTAAGTCGTTTAGATAAGTAACTTACACATTCACTGACCCCCAAAGAGAGAAGAGGGTGTTGACAATCTGCGAGTAATGACTGTGAGGGGTCACGTGTGTAAAAGCAATCATTTTAGACATAATGCCCTCTACGGGTCACACTGAACCGATTTATAATGGAGAGGGCAAATATTTCTGAGACATACACTCTTCCCTCTGGCTTCTTACAGACCAGCTCCCTGTAATTACACAACTTCCACTCAATGACAATCCGGCCCCTCACACTTCAAAGTCCCAGACCCTTCACACATCAACACGGCGGCTTTCAGTCAAAGCCGAGGTCCAGCTGGTGAGAACACAAATGAATCTTGCAAAAAAAAAAAAGAGGCGTAATTTCTCAAAGTGTCTCTGAATTTGATAAGAGCTTTAACATGAGTTGCAATGTAAACCTTCACCTAAAGCGCCTGTAAATGATTTTAAACACTAACTGAGCACAATATGTGCATTCTGGAAATAAAATTTCCATCAATTTTCTCCACAGAGAAACAGATTTGAAACGTGCAGACTGTTATGACTGCCAGCTGACACCCGGACAATGTTTGTATGCTTGTGTCCGTTGTCCGCGTTTGTGTAGGACTCTTATTATGGCGTGTGTCTTTCTCTGTTTCTATGTCCATTCAGGTATCCATGACAACTCATTTATGTTTCCACCCACCTTGTCAGTTTTTATGTCATTAGATTAACTCCGCCTATTCCTTACCTCATTCCGTCTTCCATAAAGTGTGTGCGTTCCTAGTGTGACTTTGCCAGACATCGTGCTATCAGCCCCTTGGAAAGTTATGTCTTTGTATTTCTTGTTTTCTGTGGTATTTGGATCTGTTTACCGACTTTTACTCTGCTTTTGGATTATCGCTCTTGTTCTGCTCCGTTTGGATACTGTCAACTGATCGATAGACTCTCGCTGTGTTTACCGGATTATCCTTGTGCCTCGCCTCCTCTATATCAGTCCGCCAATGATTTACCCCGCCTATCACTATGCAACACAGACCTACTATTCGTTTCAAGGTTATGTGTCTTGTGATGAGCCATCAATCAGCTTTTCTTTCTTGGTGCAAGAAACATTTCTTATTAATATTTACAAAATTTTGGTAAATAAAGATTTTTAGTATAATTCTTTAAAAAGAAAGTTAAAAAGAGCAGAATATATTTGATTTTTAATGATATTGTCAATGTCTTTCTGTTAGTTTTATTAATTTAGTGTGCCTTTGAGCATTACAGGTAGACTTTTTTTTTTTTTATTAATTAAAAACAAAAATCATTTACCCCAAATATCTCCTAGTTTTCAAAAACTATTTTTGCCTCAAAATTTTCATAATGTTGTGATTAATCTTGTAGTTGTTGGTTTAGTTTATGCCTTCAATGTCGTTCTTTAATAACTTTGAGATTCCTATGGCGAAAATGAATGGGGTAAAAAAAAAAAAAAAAAAGATTCAAAGCCACTGAAAAAATGGGCGGTCACTGTTGTTGGGCATAATTTGTGTGATTGACACACATTATGAGCCAATCAGATTACATTCTCCTTTCCTTTATCTGTATCTGCAATGAGTGCAATGACAAAGATGTTCAGAATAGAACAAATGGAAAACCAATTAAATAAATGATTAAAAATATTTTACTGTATTACTGAAAAACCTTTCTGTGGAAAAGTAATAAAAGTTTTTTGAAATATTGCATATTCTCATAGTCTGTGTGCGAGCTGGGATCTTTAAGTAGTGCATTCGAGTGCAGGCTCTGGTGAAGGGGTTTTAACAGGTAACAGATGTGTTCTGGCTCGGTTTCCTCCAGTACCGTGTGTTTATTTGACTGTGTGCGTGGTGTGTCAGGACCCCTGGGTCTCCAGCAAACTCCCAGTCCTAATAAATTTTCATTTATTAAAGTTACACTGACATTACCCCAAATACTCAGACTAGCTTACTTCCGTTAGTATATTTAGAAATGTGCAGCGTACAACACACACACACACACACACTCATCCCACAATAATTTTGCAGTACTTCATATTGGCCGCTATTAAACCTGACTTGCAATAACAAGGTAGAAAGAAATTAGAAGTCACACCCTAAAACCATTGCCAAACAATTACCCTTTATACCATAAAAATGAACATAATACCTTATTCTCTGAAAATCATGAGCTAGAGAATAGAACACATAATTACAGGTGTAATCATTTCCATACACCATTGCTTAATGTGTTGTTCCGTATGTAAATATGATTCTTCACATAGAAATAATAGATATTGTCTATAAAAACAGCCAGATCTTGTTTTTAGTGAGAAATGTAAGTATTAGAGCTTTGACTGAATGCACCTAATTTACTGTACACTCTTCAGCAATGCCATATAAGCTTTTTTGGTTTCTCAAAGAGCCTTTTATTAAAAAGTCATTTAAAAAAAACAAAAAAAAACCACTCTTTTTACTATAAGAAACCTTTTGTGCAATGGATTCAGTGGATGGTAGAGGTTCTATTTGCAATCATAGAAAAAGTTTAGCATGTTTACATCAATCCAAACATCACAATTGTGCACAGCTATGCTCTTTAAATAGCTATATCTATTAGCTCATTATATGTGCAGGTTTAAGTTGGAGTTGACTGGTTTGTGCCTGAAAAACAATGGGAATGAGAGAAGACAGCTTTGACAGAAGTTGCTCTTTAAACACTGACCATCTTAAAATGGTTATAAGGTGGATTTGGGTAAGACAACTGATCTGAGTACTAGGAAAGCTTTATCAGATCAGATCACACTTGCCTTAGCAAAGCATAGTAGCAATAAAAATAGCAAAAACCACAAAATCCTCATGTTACAATCCCACTTGAGCTTCTTAAGATGTGCAGTTCAGTTCATAAAACAAGGGCAAAATAAGTGTGAAGGGAGAACTGTTTTTGCCAAAGCTCTAAGTAGATATTAGAGAGGATGAATCAAAGAGAGAGAATGCATTTTTGACCATTCAAGTATCCAAGAAATTCCTCTGAGCTTTTAAAGAACTTAAATCCAGCACAGAGAACTTTAATCCTGTTTCCTTTAGAGTATTGCAGCAGTATATTGCTTTATATCACCATTCTGAGAATTGAAAAATATTAGAGTTTGCCCTAGAAAACTGTTTATCACAGCAATAAATTTAACAAAAGGGGAAAGGCAAAAGCATTTAGGGAACCTTTCCTTGTAGAAACAACACTAAAGCTAAAACACTTCCTATATATATATATATATATATGATATTTTAAATGATTTATTTACACAAAAATGAAAAGCTTTCAAACTATAACCAAATATTAACATATGAGAGAACCAATGGGGTTAATCAGGGCTTTGGACATCAAACCTGGCATAAAAAGTCTGAATGTGTGTAAGTACTAATGGGATTTGAGAGCTAGGTTTGAAAGCTAAGCAAATGATTTCCAGTCAATCTTGGCTTAAAGGGATAGTTCACCCAAAAATAAAATTGTTATTAATTAATCACCCTCATGTTGTTCCAAACCCGTAATACTTTTGTTTCTTCTTCTTAACACAAATTAAGAGTTTTTTTTGTTTAAATCTGAGAGCTTGAGTGATACAGAAGAAAATTAATTGTTGAATGAAGTGATAATTTTTGCTTTCTTTGTGCACTAAAAGTCTTGTAACTTAATAACATTACGGTTGAACCACGGACTATTTTAACAATGTCTTTACTACCTTTCTGAGCCATGAACATGGTAGCTGTGTAGCTGTCTATATGCAAGGTCAGAAAGCTCTCAGATTCAAAAATATCTTTATTTGTGTTCTGAAAATTAATGAAGGTCTTAATATGAATTGCGAGTGCAAGCAATAACGACAGAATTTTCCTTTTAGGGTGAACTATCCATTTAAACTGTTCTATTTGGTAAATTAAGCACTAAAACATACCATGCACATGTCATATGGGCTAATTTTGTGATATATTTTTGCTGAATTTTATATTTTTTGGACCTTGAAAGCCGTTGACGACTATGTGCTTGTATGCTAAGCACATAATTCAAAACATCTCCTTTGGCTTTCTACAGTAGAAATAAAGTCATAAAGTTGAGTAAATGATGACAGGATTTTCATTGTGTTTAATTCCATGTGGAGTGTGACATATTACCCAAATGTTCCTAAACAACACAGTTAAAGAGTTAGTTTCAGTTTGTTGAAAGTTTCACCGTCTCTGGGCGTGTGTGTTATTCAGAAGACAAGAACACCATCTCAGTGTCTCGGTTCATTGCTGCTGCTATGAATATATTTTGATTCCGCCAAAAATATCTCCCTCCTCTCGCTATTTAAAAACAGAGAGGCTTCCAAAACTCTCAGAAACATTTAAGAGGGGGTTTTGAAAGCGTCTTCCCTCCACCTGTGCCTGGCTTCCACCAAAACAAAGAATCATATAAAGATGTATTTATTATGCATTAGACCAAACAACTGTAAACACAAAAACTCCCATACTGTATCTGAATTAATGTGCAAACGCTCGATGGTGCATTGGCAGGAGAGTTGGAACAACAATTTACAAAGAGAGATAAGGAGCGATAAGAGGGCCTGGCAAAATTAAATAATGGCACAGGAATGAGTGAGAAGAAGAAACCATGCATTGTAGAGAATTGTTTAGTATTTGTTTCTTCCGTTCCTGCAAAGGCCAATTCTGGTATGTCTCCCTATTTCAAGTTTAACTAATTGTTTTACTGGCGTAATTTGATATGGCTGGTAAAATAGTGCTTTGCAATTAACCTTACCCTTTAAATCTGTCCAATAGAGGAACATTAGTGCTTCTACATCCCAAGCGAATGAAAACCAGCTGGAAGGAAACAGGCTCACAGTCCAACAACAAAGCTTGAATCTGATTAGGATACAAGGACGAATGACAGAATTAAGCCGGAGGAATAAAAATGAACGCTCAGCTCTTTTGGAAAGAATAACGCTTCATCTGAGGAGAGAGGAGGAAGGCACGTTGTTTGATTTAGTGGAGCTCCTGTCCGAAACAGCGGCCAACAAAGACTCCTCGTAGAGTCGTTTTGAACAAGAGCCAGGTCAGGGCTTTGTGGAGTAGAAAATTAAACAAGGGTGGCATGAAAGGTTTGGATGGGAAAACGGGGAACAGGAGAACTGAGTTTAAACCACAGTGACAGGATGATCCTCTATTCAGTGTGGTGAGGATATTCTGATCAAGTGAGCCAACACAGTCCGATTCGCAGCTAATTCGTATGACCTCACTTGTATGGTTTTGTATGACTTATCCAAACCCCAGTTGGTGGGTAGGTTTAGGGGCGAGGTTAGGTGTAGGGTCATTCACACAAATTCGCAACTCGGAAAATACCTACGATTTAGCGAAAAATCATGAGGTCGTACGAATTTGTGTGAATTAGCCCCCTAATCTTAAGTAGATGCACGTTACATATAAGCCAGAATGCATATCATACGCACGCAAATAAAGTGTGTATTATATGCATGCAAAAACAAATATGCGTGTATATTGTTTGCACACCAAAGTCAGTTTCTGCATAGAAATAACACTAAATAAATTGTGCTATGGATATGTGCTACTTTACTTATATGAATCCAACATCAGAGGATTCTTTCAAAAACGTTAGATTAGAAATAAATGTGAAAAGATCACATTAAAAGGAAAAGAAAACAGATTTGAAAACAAATACAAAAGGGACATTTGCATAGCATGTGATGCACTCTACAACATGCTTAATACAAAACAATGTCAAATAATCTATTAGACTGAAAAATATTTGGATTTCGTGTTTTTCAGATGTACCAGATTAAACTCAGGCCCCAGTTTCATAATAAAGTGCATGGCAAAATTACAGAGATAGCTATCAATCAGGAGGTGACATACCTGTGCAGCTGCAGCTAGTAAAGATGAAAGCCAATGATATGAATGTTGTAAGTTCTGCGGAGATAAAGTACTTTACCTCACAACCTTGGTCACGCTAAAGGAAAAATGACAACCTGATCTCACGGCAATTTGTACATATTTTACGAGGTGGCTAATTCGTACAAATTTGATTTATTCTAAATCGTACGTATTTTACGAGATACCAATTCGTATGAATTTGTACGAATGACCTAAACATAACCCGGCCCCAAACCTACCCATCACATGGTTTTAGACAAATCGTACGAGTGAGGTCGTACGAATTAGTACGAATTGGCACAAATTTGGCACCTCGTACGAATATGTACGAATTGCTCGTGAGATTGTGTTGAAAATGAACAAAATTCTACCTCTTTGTACACTGTAAAAACAATGATTGTTAAAAGAAGAAATATATGCAACAAGAAAATACTATTGCCATTTTTCTACTTAAAAATTCCATGTTTAATAATGAATGTGTTCCTTGCCGTTTCCTTGTAATTATTTACTACAAAAATTGTTTCAGTGTTTTCCAGTGTCAAACCTCACTCATCTCCACTCATGTTTTTGTGTCTAGGCATTCAATATGGTACCACTTGGTTTTATCAGCCGCTAGTTAATAATTAGTTGTCAGTCACTCCTCACAGATCTCCCACGAGGCTAAAACGCCCCCCTCAGAGTTCCCGTGATCATAGGGGGGGATGCTCATTCTCTGCGCTTTACCCTCCACGCTCCTGATCACCAACCAAAACAACAGGCCTCTGCGGTGGACCTATGCACGAATATTTTGGAACGCTCTGCATATGATGTGCAGAATCCCAGATGGTTTGTGGTTGTGCAACTGCTTTTGGTTTGCATGTATTTACGTGTTTTTATATGCATGTATGTGTATTATGGGGTTATTGGTGTAGAACGAGGGGCTCTGGGGTGAGTACCCAAGTACTATAGCGGGAAAATAAATCTGAGCCATTTAAGGAAACTGCTTTGTTTCAACAGCATGACTCCATCCAAAATGACAAATACGATAAGCTTTAATTAATGACCAGTAAGTGACCGTTCTGATTACGTGGTCATTTACTAGAAGCTTATCTTGTTTTAGCTGTAATGTAGATAGGTGGGATTGTTCAGTCGCTAAACTACGTCTCAAGCTGGCGTCATGTGAAGGGTCTCTGATGTAGCGCCATTGCATGTCAGTCACTTCTCAATACAAATTCATTTATAGTGGGTTAGAGATTTAAGATCAAGCCGTCTGTTGCATCATCTTGTGTGGCCGCAACCAAGCCAAGACATTCAACCATCAAGCCAAGACATCTGGCAAGAGGTCGTTTTCACTTTTAATATTAGACTCATAACAATGGAAACAGCTGTAGTCAGAAGTCTCTGTGGATCGGTGCCTTTTTCATTTTCTTCACATGCATACATACATGGTGATCCTTTAATTAGGGATGCTTTTTAGTCCGTTTTGTAGGCAAGAAACTCATTCGAACCGTCAACAAAGTGGCCTGATTCTTCTTCTTTAAAAGTTAACCAATTAAATTAACCAAACATTAAATAATTAAACTAATTAATTACATTTTGGGACTTATAATAACCCATACAGTATATATAACCTTAAGCACTACATCTGCAGTGATTAAATTAAAGTTATCCCAGTTTAAATTGAGATTGCATGGAGATTTGAGATTATATCCAATTTACGTCAACTCAGTCTTTCTTCCTTTAATCTAAATGCATTTAATCTTATTTTGCTTTCTATGAAAACCATCTGCATCTGGCTCATAATATTTCAGGACTGTCTGGTGGTCATAGAAAATGACAGCCTGGAACTAGTTGTGTAGCGCTGTTTCTAAAATATGCCACAACAGTTTTTATCATCACCTGTATAGATCATATAAAACAGAACAAAACACTCAAAGCTTTAATAAGAGATTCACAGGCAATTATCTAAAAACGTAAGGAAATCTTGGTCACCAGGGTGTACACGTTATCTTTTTGACCCAATACAGGTATAGCTTGATTGACCACAAATGATTTCTATTTCTCATAAACGGAAACATTTGCCAGATGAGTTCATACAGTGTTAAAAGAATGGAATCATCAAAGTTCCACAGAATTCCTCAGAAATTGAACTCATATCCACCATAGCAAGATTAAAAATATATTTGACAGATTGATAGCATGTGTTCAACTTTCTCTCTTTAAAACTATTAGCATGGAATATACAGAAAAAATACCAACAAGGAATCTGGGCCTGCTTATGAATTATTAATATTTTAGCCAAAACAGTATAAGAAGCAATTCTGACTATTACCTAGTTGCTTATTAGCATACCTATTATTAAAATATTAGCTCTTTATGAAGCACATATTATATCTGCATGATCATATTCTACATCTCTAATTCTACCAAATACCAAAACTTAACCCTAACTACTAATAAGTAGCAAATTAGGAGTTTACTAAGGCAAAGGTTAATGTTTTGTTAATAGCAAAAAAAAAAGTGTGACCATATTCCAATAATAAATACATATCCTAGGACACAAGCAGCTTTGGGTTTGAAACACTGTAAAGGTGATCGACCATCTTTCATTTTAGAGTTTGAGTCCAGAAACACAAAGTCACTTTTAGTATGAATTCAGGCTTTCAATCTGTTCCATCTAACATCTAAAGGTATCGGATCCACAGCAGGCAATTAGACTTTATGGTTGGAACAAACAGCACAGCAGAGCCGTGGACTGTATGTTGTGTATGTGTTTCTCAGCAGGTCTATAGGGGCCCGTGAGAGTATTTAACCTCACTTTATGTTTTGGTCTCTGCCTCGCGTGTGTGAGCTGTTCTCTTGAGGGTCATGCGTGTTTACAGATTGGCCGTTCTCCTAATTACCAGCATGTCTGAGGTAGACTCTGATTGTCTCCACCCTCCCTCGAGATGAATCGCATTAGTCAGCGATATCCCTCAACTCACGCTAATTTATCTTAATCTCACCCTTAATTTCTCCCTTTGGGCACTACCCGCTTTTTCTTTTGTGCACCTTATCTTGCCGTCTTCAAAACCAAAGAAAATCCGCAAAGAA
>JAUMHR010000060.1:6204201-6219470 GCA_032361145.1 Enteromius fasciolatus | reverse complement strand
AATTAAATGTTTAATGTAATAAAAATGTTTTAAACATCTCTGATAATCCCAGGTTGCTGTGGTCACGCAGGTTTGTTTATGAAATAAACTCGTGGCCACCAGAAATGGACGCCGTTGCCTCAACATAGCATCTCGTGGCCATGACATAATATCACGTTCCCACGAGTAATGTCGTGGCCACACAAAACTAAGTGAACCGAAGACATCCCCTCCCGGTCACCGTATTACTGTTCTGTGTAGGCTACTTAACTCCTGCTGTACGGAGCTCTATATGTTGGTGGTACTGTATGTGTGAAAAAACTCAGATGTCGCGATAACATTTTCATAACACTAATTTAATTAACTTTTTTTTTCACAGTACATATCTCTACATTCATCTACAAGCCAAGCAAATAACAGGTTTTTAAAAACTTTCCAAATGTATTGAACATAAAAAAACTTAAATAAGTTGTCATATGAAATTTAGCTTAGGAATATTAATTTTACTTGTAAATGTTACCACGGAGTACCATCCCAAAAGTAAAGTGTAGTGTTTGCAGCCTCATGCTGTGGGGTTTATCAGCAAAAGGGACTGAGTGACTCATCAGAGAAGAAGAAAAGGTATAGTAAAGTGATTTTTGAAGCCTATTTAAATGTCCATGAACGGCCCAGTCACAGCCTGAGATTGAAATGAATTAAATACAAATATGAGGCAAGAAAGAAAGAAAATACACAAAGCGTCTTATGGACAATTTGCCTTTTATTATCATTTGTTTAAACACATTTAACATTCGTTGCAGTTCATCGAAAGTCCACCCGATGGCGCTCAAAGCTTTAGAATAGAAAGATGAGCCCTTGTACTTGCTGAAGGCAGATCTGTAAACTAACATATCGTAAACTCTCACAACACGGTATCATATCATTTTTGATGTTGTATGTTCAGTATGTTGTATGTGTTGGACCAAGTGTTAGCAGATATTAAGCAGACAGTCTACTAATACCCCAATGACTTCTAGTTGACATGCAGTTACTAATGTTAGTAGAATGCCTAAAGTTATAATGTTATAATGTTTGCTTCAATAGTAATGTTGCCACTTTGTTTTACTTAATTCATTAATTCATGAATGAATGACACAAAAACCTTTTTTTATTTAAATGTTATCATCCTGCTTTGGTACAGTAGGCTACCTAGTTAATAGCTAATTTTACAACCAAATGGACTACTGATAAGAATAATATCTCCAAATATATATTTATATATTGTTTAATTATAGTAACTAATTATATTTATAGATATTATTAATCATTTATAGACAACATAATACTGCTGGCACTGTCCTGACTGCGCTGGAGGTGTGGCATGTGTCTGCCCATGCTTGGGTGCAGCGGCCTACCGTGTGTCTCTACATGTGAGCAGCCTGCACACAGCCAGACACGCGGAGAGTCTTAACCCAATTCAACAGCTAGCGAGCATTAGAAGAGAACGTGATTCATCGAGGAAATGTAACTCAGTTGCAAAGGCTGTAATACTAATCAGCTGCGTTCTCTGCTTTGGATTCTACAAGTCTTTTGTAGAAAAAGTGCGGCAAAAATTCACGGACTTTAGTTAGGAGGTGCGAGGCTGGAATATTTGTAACCTGACTCTTATCATAGTGTTTGTCTAAAGGATTTGCATAGACAGCAAGTTTATGGGTTATGTAAGTGTTACATAAGGACAAACTGTGATGGGAAAAACAGCGAGTTTGTTTTTTCAGCTTGACATGTTCAAGCTCCCAAACACAGACTCAGACAGACATGATTTCCACAGGAAAAAAAAAACTTTATTAATACTTTTTCTTTAATGTATGTCAACAATACTTTTTTAGACAAAATATATACATCAAGCAACCTTCTCTTAGGTCCCAAAATAAAAAGTAAGTACCTCTTCCTATACAAAACTAATATATTGTTTTTAACATTACATTCACTTTCTTTTGCTTCTATTTAGGATCCAGGATTAAAAATGTAGATATCCACCATCATGTTTACTGCTTTAAACAGGTGAAGGCAACAGCATGAACCAAGATCTGTCCTAATTTGACCAGAAATAAACACAGAACATGATGCAGATCGAGTCTAGGTCCAAAGCTATGTACACAATCTCATGGCATACAGCTCTTGGCTGTCTAAAAGTCATGAACGTATGTGTGGGTCACGTATCAAAAATACAGATGTACAAGTAGTATAAACAAAATAATTACACGACGCAGTTACTGCACAACAACTTCACCTAGGTGCACATAGGATGACAAACTCAAAAGCTACAGCGGAGCCATGATTACATCACTCCTGTATTTACACAAGCGTCAAGTCTCGGGAGTCGGTGGCGTCCTTGTTTATGCAGGGGAACTCAGGACCTGAGACTCAGGTCATCCAAAGCAAAGACGTTTATTTGGTAGCATTCTAGTCTAAATGGAAGGTTCTTATCGGTTAAAGCAGTCACAGAAGCAGAAGAGAGTGGAGCTTCCTGAGCAAGCATCCACGGCACAGAGAAATGTCCAAAAAGCAGCATCTACAGGGGTGATGTTTTATAGAAAAATGACTTTTTCATTTACATTCAACAAATGAAAAGGTGCTTGTGCAAAGGGCAAAGTCTTTGTCGTTGGGGGACTATCTGCACGTCACATTCTGGGTTATTGTTTTCGACTCAAACATTCGGCGTTAAGTGCAGAGAGCAGCCGTTCGCCCTCCCCGGGTCCTTTTTCTCCAAGGACAGAGCTCACTGTCCTCATTTTGACCTTCTTCACAGTGTCTCACAGTGCTGTGCACGAGGCCTCCTTTACCCGTCTGTGTCCACACGGACCGTTCCATCTCTGGGTGTTTGCCTGCTGGTTGTGGAGGGAGCTGATAAGAGTGTGTGAGAGTCTTTGAGTGTGTCTCTGCATTTGGAGGGAGGCCGTCGTACGTACGGATCAGAACAGCTGTTTGCCATGCTTGAGGGCGTGTCTTTGAACTTTGCCTTAGCACCCCCTTCAACCGAACCCTTTTCGGGAGCTTATTCAGCAGGGAAGTCCACTCTCAAGACCAAGACATTCGGAGAGCGGGCTATCGCGGAACCCAAAGCGGGTCCTCAGTCTTTGGTTTCCAGGTTTAATGGGGGAACTTGTTTCAAGGCCTGTAGGAGTGCAGGAGAGTCCATGGAGGTTGGAGTGGTGACTGGGGAGCCCACTCTTGAGGACATGACCAGGGATGAGGGAAGTTTTTCGGGGGACATGCCTGCTGGGGAACCCCCGAGGCCTTGGTACAACACGGGCATGGCTCCGGGGTACCAACACTTCTCTAGCATGGGCAAGTATGCGGCGGCTGCTCCATGTGGAAAGAGGTAGAAGGGCATGCAAAGGGGCTGGTGTGGAGAAAAGCTCATGTAGGGGCTGTGGCCACCCACTATTTCGGGCCCTGACAGAGATTCGTCTTCCGAAGAGTCGGATCTCTGCCGCTTGGCCTGTGGCTCGTCCAGCTCCTCTTTAATGTTGCTGCTGTGCTTGAGATCTCCCGCATCTTTGCCGTAGTAGACCGATCGTTGGGCTTTCAGTTCGCGCTTCTCGAGCTCGCCCCCATAGCCACTGTCGGTATCCGTATCACTGCCACTTTGCTCACTGCTGTGGGGATAAGTCCTTTGAATGACGGGCACGCAGTTTTTGGCGTGACCCTCTGCCGCTTTGGGCTGTGGGCTTGCAGGTTTCTCTCTGCTTTCTGGAGCTTTGGGAGTGGGCTCCTCCAGACGAGGACTGGCTGGGCTTTGAATGTACTCAGATGCCACTTTTTGAAGGTGGTTGATTAAGTGACCGGGTGTCATGTCATGCACGGTCTCCTGATTGGCCAGGAACTGAAGAACCTCCTTGGCACACAAGTGGAACCCGGAACGGAACATCTCCTCGCTGTTTTCTGAGTGCCCATTGCCCTGTTCACCTGCAATAAAACCATACGTGTTAGAAACCATGCCTTCACAACAGTCCTGTAGGCCAGATCACATGCTGCGTTGCGCAAGCATGTCTCAATTTCTTTATTTGTAATGCACTCAAAAACAAACGAATGGGGAGGGGAGGTGAAAAGTTCAGCGGGGCCGCTTCCTGCAGCACAGTCACACTTTTGCTGTGCCGCTCCTTTTGCACGATCGAAAACTCACCGATTTGCATTCCATTCTGCAAGGAAATGATCTTCTGTTGCTGCTGCTCCAGCAGGTTGTTAAGAGCTTTCACATGCTTGAGGGTGAGCTCCAACACAACAGCCTTCTCCAAGTGTCCCAGAGTCTAAAACAGGAAGAACCCAGATAAGCATGTTGATCTTTCTTATGTAACACTCTCTGCAGCGGCTCAGAGAGAACAAACCTGCGCAGAGAAGGAACGGAGACACTCCTCTCCGCTCACCAGCGCATGCACGTGTGCGTGCAAGTAATATATTCTAACAGCAGATAGACAATCTAACATGCTTTGTTGACGTGTGAATAATTAACTAAAGCCAGATTCACTATATGGAGTGCCGAAAGTTTACAGCTTGTATGTATTAAAAATGTATATGAAGCACATTACAGGAGGTGACTAATCCAAAAGCAGGACAGACATGATTTATTCATGATCAACAAGCAGGTGGCGCTTTATACTACAACAAAGTGAGGTGAGCCGATCCACTCCCATATTACTTACAGTGAGTTTAAGGTGTTCGGGCAGCAAATCCTTCAACTGCGCGATGCACTCGTTTATTCTGTCTCTCCTTTTCTTCTCGATCAAGCGGTGAGGCAATTTGTATGTATCCTGTGGGTTAGTCATTAAAATTTTATATTAATTTCCATGCCAAGAAAAAAACAACAACCATAAATAACAAATAAAACTACAGAAATTAAAAGTGTGCATTTACAAATCTTGTTTAAAACACTAAAAGAGACTTGTACTGAAACAAAAGTATCAAGTAAAAGTGTGCGCAATCATATTTGTGCGTAATTGCGCATTTCGTACCTTGCTGTCCTCGCTGCGCTTCATTCCCCGTCGAGGTTTATACACATACATGGGAAAATCCATTCTATAAAATATGACAAAATACAGCCAATAAGAGATCTAGCTCCCCGGAAAGCTTTCAGGAGCATAAATACGCAACAACTGGATACTGACTTACCCTTGCATGTCTGAGATATCCAGCGAGGGGTGTTTGGCCATACATGGAGGAGGCTGAGCACTGGTAATCCTTTCCATTTTACCCTTTTAATATATCTTACTGATGTAAGAATAGGGTAGCTTTAAGTAAAATATATATATACGTATATATAAAAATAAAAAAGCAGATCCGTTACTCTCTCATAAAAGTCCACATGTATTTTCCTTGAATAAAGTAGTTTTGGTTCCAGATACGGTGTCTCAAAACTAGGACGCAGAAGTGGTGTTGTTGTGAGGTGGAGGTGCAGGAGGCGTTTGTCGGCTCCGGTGCTGGTTAAATGAGTGTATGTGGGTGGATTTGAAGTACGTGTTAAATAAACCCTGTGACTGCAGACACGTCTCGAGCTCCAGTCACATGAGCCTCACGTGTGTGACGGCGCTTTCAGAGCTCAACCCATTTACAGCAGACCGCCCGCCTTCCCGTGTCCCGTGTACCACCATGCTGCCTCTCTCTCTCCCTCCCTCCCTATCTCTCTCAGTGCACAATAACAGCTCGTTTCAGGAACGTGTGTTATGAGCGCCTTATCCTGGATTGACTTCAAAGCATATGTTATGTTATAGATAGAGTATTTTATCTCGACTGCCCTACCGTCAAAAAAAAACAAAAACAGCACCAGAAGATTTATTTACCCTCGTGATTCTGACTTATTTCCTACAATACAATGAAAATAAATGCGTTTGAAACATAAATGCATAGACTATTTCCTCTCCAATGTAAACTATATTTGCATAAAGGATCATGTTGCTTTACAAACACTCGCGCGCACGCGGTTCTAAACGTGTGCGTGCAGCGGATAGAAGCTTCATGAAAGAAACGGATGTCAAGCGAATAATGTCCAGAGCACCTGTTGCTCCATCTATGTAATGCGAGTATTCATTAACAAAATTCCCCTGACATGATGCTGGCACACGAGCGAGCACGGCACCGTTGTCATGGTTACACAATAGTAACAGATGCGCGGGAACCGTCGCGCAGTTACTTCACACCGAGACCATTTGGCGCTCCACGTGCAGCCGCTCATGGCTCTCTCGTGCTGCGGCTCGGTTTGTTGTGGCCGGTTGTACTCAGCGGCGGTCACGTTGTACTCCTCATGGCGGCGCAGGGAAAGGGCGGAGGACCGGCTGAATCCCCGAGACTGACGTCACCCGTTTATTTTAGTACAGAGCGCGCTGAGGAGAAAGGTGCCAATGGCGGCAGAGGTGCTTTCACGCGCTGTTTAGCTGTAAATTACGCGCATAATGACTGTCATAAATAAAATGTGGCATTTTTTTCTTGTTCTAAAGAGTCTAAAATGCTGTAAAGAATTAGGCAGCATTTACTTTGCTAAGTCCATGTTACAATATTACAAGCTGCTAAAATTAATTATCATATCACATCAACAACAAAAAAACTTTACACAATTTAATCAGCACAATTTAAAGTTATTCGTTTAACTGTATAAGTTGATTTATTTACAATTAACAAAGTGAATACTATGCACTGAAAATGTGACCCTCTGCATTCTGCACTGCTTGCAGTTGCAGGTTTTGAGGTCTGCTGATAAAATATAGTTAATAATTTAAATTCTAATACTGGTGGAAAGTAGTGGGAGTTTTTTTTTTATTTCTCTAAGTGCAGCAATAGGATGACAAAGCATCCTTCAGCACAGGCGGAGGACGGATCCAGCGCATGAGACACTTCCTTAAGTCGCTTAATACAAAATGCATTGCCTATTTTGGAATGACAAAAGCAGATTTGAGATGTATCTTTGGTTTTGGGTGTAATACAGGCTTTCTGTGGTCATTCTTTAGTGTGAATACTGAGAAATATAAAACTCTGCTTAATATGCAGATAGTACCTGGAACTGACAGTCATACAGAAGAAAAACATATAATAGAACAGTCCACCATGACCCTAAAAGGCTAATGCAATAAACTACAAATACAACGTTTTACAATGTTTTAAGACTTAAGTGGTTAATTTCACAGTTTGAATTAATAGTGACTTTTATTACATAACAAGTGGAACAATCATTTTAATAGCCTAGGTCATGTGATAACCGAAGGGTTTGGTTGGTTTAGTCTCAAACTGTCCCAAAGCCAATTCAGTTTCACACCGTGTTAGGTCTTTTCCTGGGCTGGTTTCTTTGTTTGAGGAAAGTCCCCTTATTTGACTGCAAATATGTTAACCTAATATAAAATTTTGTTGTGTTATTATTGCGTTAAGAAAAGGAATGCTGTAAAGACGTCATCAGGGGATAATACATTTCAGATACACTTTATCATAATTATTATATATTATAATAATTATTATTATTATCATTTTATACATAAAACAGTATTAAAACTGTTTTTGCAAGTAGTAGATTTATAAAGTTAAGATTGCTCATTAGTGTGAATGCTCTCTCATCAACACTCATGTTAAGGACCAAGAAGGCAAAAAAGTAAATAAATAAATATATATAAAACTTTTACATGTTTTAGTGCATTTATGAAAAAAAGTGTCTATATATGTACACACACCACACACAAAAAACATGTAAATCTGAAAACCTATGTTAAATACTTTATATAATGTTTGCATTTTGTAAAAAACAAATGTTTGAAAGGTTGTTAAATTCATATTTATACTTATTTACTTTTTTTTTTGCAAAGTGTGAGAAGAATTTAATTTCTTTTCTTTTTTTTGAGTTTTTATGTTGTTTTTTATTTTTGCCTGCAAATGTGATTTTTTTGTGAATTGTTTTATATCCAATTAGGGTAATTTGACAGAGCAATAAGCATACTCAGAATTTGGGTCTAATTGTTCCTTTAATTGTTCTTTATAAATAAGCCTGGTTAGAACATTTAAACAAATTTTTATGAACAAAGTACCTCTCGCAAAGTACTCTCACTCTCGTTGTCTCAAAATGACTAACAGATGATCGTGCTCATACCTTGGCGATTAAATGAGAAGCGTGCAGCGTCCTGAGGCTCACTGCAGAAATATCTTTGTAACAAGCTTATAAAAAGCACAGAGAGAAAGTGGCTCTCACAGACCCACCCTGGACATATTAAAGCTTCAAGAATTTCCTATTTCTTACTAAACTGATGTTTCCCAGTCATATTTTCCTTCTGCCTTTGCACCGGTTCATTTTATTTCACAAATGTCATTTAACTCGTGGAAGGTTTCAGTCTGATGTTGCACTTCACACAGGGGGATTTTAGAACGATACTTCTGACGACGTTGCCAAGTATCAACAATTAAAGCACTTAAGATATGTCTGACACTTCAGTCACACTTCTGCTCTTTTTACAGACATCAGTGAAGTTTACCACAGTTTTTTACCTTGAAATCGATTTGGGACTCTCCAGTCTGACCTCTGTTACAATACAAAGCTGTCTACATCTAACACATAAAATGCAGCCCTTTTTTTTTTCTTTTTAACCTTTTTTGCAGATCGACATGAAAGGTCACAGAAAGTGCATTTCCTTAGAGAAGCATGTGTTGTGGCCTCTTATTAGGCTAGAATTCTTAATTAGCTTGACTTCCTTTGCACTGAAAGGATGAATACAAAGCTGTGAAATGATGCAGTCATCAATCTACGCAAATAACATTGTGTGGGGGTACTTAATATAACACAGGATACCAGCTAATAAACTAAATAAATGTAAAACAAGAAGCAGAATTATGAATATCTAATGCTGATGTCCCCTTTTTCACTGTCACTGTAAACCACAAAAAGAGACGTACAAAAACTATATTTCAGCTCTGGTCCTTTGAACAAGAAATACATATTTTATTAAACATCACTAAAGTAATTTACAGTCTCATAAAATTATATATGTATAAGTATACATACATATATATTTACCTATTAAATCAGTAGTAGGCTTATTTTTCAGTAACAGTGCTGTTAATTATTAGGATGCTATGAAACCATATCTCTCTATATAAAAGCAAAGACCTGTAGACATATATACATTTATTCAAGTAAATAAAATAAATGAAAAAAAAATGATAGTATTAAGAAAACGGCCTGCTTTGCTCAGCTAAAAGATGAAACTACAAAAATATGACTGACTACAGAAGAAAACCTGACAAAAATTGCTTTTGTCAGCAAATATTCATCCTGCACTTCACCTTCTGAGTCGCAGGAGTATACAACAGGCACATTAAACATGGCTCTATAATGTCAAAAATTATATGAGTTCAATTATTTTAGTGCATTAACTTTAAGACCAAAAAAAAAACTTAATTGCCTAAACAGTTCATCTATTATTACTCTGTATGACGTCTAAGGTCATAAATCTGACAACAAAACAGAAAAAAAGCCATAAACCATTATAAACAGCTCCTAAATACCAAACAGAACCTGATATTACTCATGAAAATTAAAGAACTCTAAATTGGCAGCATAAGCATAATCTCCTTAAGCCTTTTTTATGTGGATATAAATAAATTAACTTAAATGCAAAAAAGGCGCCCCCCCCCATCATATACATATATCATATTTGATATCAAACTTTACTTCACAAACAGTATTCCTACAATACCTGGCTTCTAATGCATTTCATATTTATAATCAAAGCAAAAGAACCAAAGGAAAAGAAATTACTGCACCGTCCCTTTAAGACATAATATACAGATGTTGCATATTAAAGTATTAATATTGCACAAAATACAAAAATAAGACATCAAATACTGACTGCTATGGGTCAATACAAAAGGATGTGTGTCCAAGCAGCATCTACAGGCTGCAGCACGTGTTCGTGAGTCGTGCAGTATCTAGTGTAGCTCGTTGTCACTCAGTAGAAGGCGAGTGATGCAAATTAATTTCCTCTTTAACACGCAGAAACATTTGGCACTCAAATGGATGTGAAGAACGGGGCGCAAGTCTTTTAGACTTTCCTGGTGGCCTACAGCCATTTATTTTGAGTGTACACAGCAGGCTTTGGTGATGATGTGTCTGATGTCTTGACACACACACACACACACACACACACACAGAAAGGCTGATGCGATCGATGGCTGCAGGAGACAGCTGTAGGACACTTGGCCGGTGAGACGGTGGGGTTCAGGCAGGCTGCTGAGGGTTCACGTTCATGTGTTGGGGGTGTCCCAATAGCCCGATCCTCTGTTTCTGTTTCCTCTGCTCTGTCATCTGTCAAACAAACACAACAGGTAGTTTCTTTTATTTATTTTAATGATTTATTTCTCATCTCATATTTGCCTCTCCCACAAACCAGGCATGCATATTCCGTATAATACAAGGTATTTTTTAAAAGAATTTTAGATATTTATGTGATTTAGACATTTAGTACAATTATATATTCCTATATATCTATATTAGGCAGTATTTCTGGATGAGGAAAAAATCGTAGTACACCACTATTTTTAAAAAACATAACATTGAAAAGTGTACAAATTACTTTTTCCTAAAGAAACTTTGTCTAACAGTGAAAGTTACAACATGAGTCTGCTTGTGAGAGGCCTGCATCGCGATATGATTGGATATGAATGAATATGATAAATCCCACTTCTTGTGTCCTTGCCCATTCTGCGTTTGCAAATCAGTTTGAATTAATAATACAATTTTTGTTTAAATAATATATATATATATATATATATATATATGTGTGTTTTTTTTTAAACAATCAACTCACACACTTAGTTATAAACACTTTGTTACTTCAAAAGAAGACGGTGTGACACAAAAGCATGATCTTGGGAGTTTTTAGTGAGTAATCAGCTTGACAAATCTCTGCATCTGGCCAGTATTTACCGAGCTTTGATGACTTATGATCTGAAAAAATTCAACAATAGTTAAAAGTTATCAAATAATATATATTGTTTAAACTGTTATTACCTGGAGTTGGCATTTTTGTGTAAATGGAAAATGCTTTAAAACACTAACTTGATTACATTAATAACTAAGCTATATATATATATATGTGTTTGTGTGTGTCTGTTGATAAACAATATGTAAAAACTATATATACATGCATAAAACTTGAATAAGCTTAGGTAACTCCATGTCCATTTTAAATCTTCCTCATCTACTGTTTGTCTCTCCCAGACATATGCAGTGATGCATTCTGTGTGTCCGTTCATGTTGCCTTGGATATGACCTCATAACACAAGAGGGTCTGTGTATTGTAGGTGTGTGTGTTGCCTTATAAAGAGCTTCTGGGAAAATAAAATAGAGCAATTGGAGCAATGTCATGCAGTGTTGTGTAACAGAACTACAACATACACTGACACACACACACACACACACACTCATGCTCACGTACACAGTTCCACAGAAATACAGACCGTCTTTACTGAAATCCCCTACTCTGACTCAACACCTACAAAAGCGAGCCAAAAAAAAAAAAAAACGCTCACACATGTGTATATTAAAGTTGATGTCCACAGGAAGTACCTCATACTACTAAACAATTACACAGTCATTTAAAGGTAAGTGGCACTGCTCGCTCCTCCATATAAGGAGCCGTCAACCAAAGCTTTTCTCGTCTTCATTGGTAATCCAGCAAGATAATACTAAACATAGCTTTACCACGTTAGATGATGACTAGGTTTTAGCTCACCCCAAAAACACCCATTTGCAAAAGAAATATGAAACGATTGAATCAACATTAAAAGACCCCTGGTGGCTCACATGAGGGAATTCTGGGAGGGACGTCACATGATTACACTAGAGCTTTGAGTGAACTAGGTCACGGGATGGAATACTAATTTTGAAAATTGTCAATTAAAACGACACAGTTTGTATACATAGATGGACTGTGTAGATCTGTGCAGAATAAAAGGTTTGAACAATGAGTACATTCATTTTCTATTAGTTTTGTGTTGGAGAACTGCTATATAATTGATGTATTTGGGTTGTATAATTTTTAAACAACTCTCATATGCTTCTGGTGCCTGAAAGTCTTTTTGTATTTTTTCCCCATTTTGTTTTTGCAGTGCATCTTAATTATTTCTAATTTTGTCTTATTTACACTTTTCCCATGTTAAATCTTGGACAGTGTATGATAACAGAAAAAGACAAATACGACCCAGTTGTAACACTTTAACAAGATCATAGACTGAAAACACAGCCCAAGATCACCATTAAACATCAACGAATGGTAAAACAAGTCCTTTGATTATGTGAAGAATTCTCATCATTCCCTCTTCCAAGTTTAACGTAAGAAAGGGAAAAGCAAAACTGGTACTGACACGTGTAACCACCACATTGACGCAGGATAATAGTGAAAGTTTGTTGGTTTTTACTTGCTTTGTCTTCTTTTAACCAAACAGTGACCTTTTCCCCCTGTCTGGAGTACAAAAAACAGATCAACTTCCCTGTAGACACTTCCCATTTCATGTGGCTGCACACCTCAAGTTGGTGTTTATTCGACACTATTTACAAGAAATCAACGAATGACAGCAAATCCCATTACGCATATTTCCACCAAATCAAAATACGAGCATCTAAGTCAATGACCCACTTTATCATGTTCATCTCTGTGTGCTACACTGTTTATCTGTGGAAACAAACAAGCTCGAGTTCGCAGAACTTCATCTGGACGACAATGTAGCTGAATAAAAGTGAAACAACACTTGGCCTCGTGACGCAGGTGAAAGATCATTTGAAATACCACGAGCTGAAGGCAGAAAGAGAAAGACAGACAGAAATGACTCATTGCCCTTTGGTCTAATTGAACCTTGTAGAGTTTGTGGACTCATTACTGACTGACCTTGAAGGCCTAGTTTCACTCACACCCAACTGCAATTCTAGTTTGCGCACTCAATTTTAACAGCTCAACGGGTCAAGAACCACACTTCTTCCTCATCGGGGCGTGAAGAACTGGCATTACGGACATAATGTTATGACATCAGGCCAAAAGCATCGGCACTCACCTGCTCTTTCAGTTCAGTCAGTTGGCCTGACAGGTTTGAGACGAGCTTCATGGTGGATTCAAGTTTCTCCTGAAGATTCCTGATCTCGTTCTGTTCTCCCTCGGCATCGCTGCTAACCAGCGACATGGCCCGCATGCGTGGAAACCAGTCCAAGTTGTGTTCCTGTTGGAACAGTACACATTAGAGTTCTTGATAACACATTATTATTATACATAAAGCATAGCATATAAATAGTTTACAATCAATGGTTAACAAATGTCACTCACATACTTATATTTTGCAAAAGATTATGCATCAAGTGATAGAAAAGACTTTTCATTTAAGGCAATTCATAAATGAATCCTGAAATAAAAATAGATCAGTTTCCTCAAAATATTAAGCAGCAC
Source organism: Enteromius fasciolatus (assembly GCA_032361145.1). NCBI lineage: Eukaryota > Metazoa > Chordata > Actinopteri > Cypriniformes > Cyprinidae > Enteromius > Enteromius fasciolatus. The sequence continues at coordinate 6,206,052 of JAUMHR010000060.1, read as the reverse complement.
AACTCCTTTCAACACTAATAATGAAAAACCTTTTAAACATCAAACCAGCTCAGAATGATTTCTTAAGATCATGTGACACTGATGACTGGAGTAATGATGCTGAAAATTACATTTGGACACATGTTTGATATTTTGTTCCTGAATACAACTAATTCATACATTAGGTCTGAATTTTTTGGGTCACTTTACATGAATTTCTAACAAAGCTTTGTTCGGTGTCTGCTGTATGATTTATCCATTAAATACTCAGTTTCTATTTGTCTCCCTTCCCAAACTTCCTCCACTAAATTTCTCACCACACACATTGCACAAACCATTCTAGACATTAACCAATGGTGTGTTTGAAAGTCATGTCCTCCACCTCCCATTCCCTCATTGTCTCTCTGTCGTTACACGTCAGACAAAATTCCTTATGTGTAATATAATTACAGCGAAGGAAACGCGATATGAGCACGTGGACATCCTCACCCTCAGATTGGAGCACACAAACACAGAGCACTATGTTTCTCCCAAACTAGCATCTAATTATTTAACAAGGGGGAATCTACCGTCGTTCCTCAATGAGATATTTGACATCATACACACTAATTTAATCAAGAAACAGTATCTGACCACAAGATGAAACCACTTTCAGGAAATTTGGATTTATTTTTGGGCATCACACAGACTTGGCAACACTGCGTAGCATTTTTAGCAGGCAAAAAAAAGGTTATATTTTGAGTTTTCAGTGATTTTCTGCTCTAGTACAAAAACGTCTTAATGAAACAGCCATGCTCTTTTGTTGTAGTATATCAGAATGGTTCAGAGCACAACAAGCAATCACAGACAGCAGGAGTCTTCGAGATCCAGCCCGTGCCAAACGCGATTGCGGAATGTCTGACTTGTGACTGGTGGGAGAGGTCAGATGCAGTTCCTAATAAGGACGAGAGGAAGCAGGGAAAATCTAACAGAAGCAGGGAAAAAGTGAAAGTCACGTTAAAGAACGCAGGCCAAAGAACATGCCATTCTCCCCACTGCTGATCTACTTACACATAAACACACAGTCTGCAGACAGACAAGTCCCGACTTCCAAGGTTTGTGAATTATGTCAACGTATTTGCATATTTTCTCCTACAAGTCAGTCAGTTCCTCTAGCAGACATCATGACAGCTTTTCTCTGAGCATCTATAGCTATTTTAGACAGCATTCCTTCTATGTATAACTACTATGTGTGAAGTTTTGTGCTCTCGTATTCCTGGAAAGACTGCATGGGATACTTAAAATGTTTTGCGCACAACACAGGGCTTTTTAATGTAAAAAGTACATCCATCAATGACAATGAGTGTTTTCAAGCAGGTTTTTTTTCAAATGCCATAGTTCCCATAGTTCCATCTTAAAGTGAGATAATTGGTTATTGGAATATCAGGCCACCCAAATACACAAAAAGTTTGTTTAATTATAATTTTTTTATTATATATAATTTTTAAAAATTAATCCAAACAAATGGCTAGATTACGTGTTTTATTCATAATTTAAATAAATTATATGATGAAACTTTGTCAAAAAAATAAGTAAAAGGTTAAGTGAAACAAAACATGGATATTGTTTTGAAAAATTTGTTGTATTTGGTTTTTATCATAAAGACACACCTGGTATTGCTTTTGGCGGCCTATTTTAATTTTATTTTTAGTCTAGCCTTTGTGTGAAGCTGTCATTTTAGTTTTTATTAGTTTTAGTCATGTTCATTCTCTTTTTAGTCACCTAAAAATCTAAGCCTTCATCCATGACTATTTTGTACAAGTTGAACGTGCAAAGAAAGTTAAACGCCGTTTCCAAAAAAAAAGGAAGTTAAAAGGTAAAACAACGATGTCG
>JAUMHR010000060.1:6188454-6204101 GCA_032361145.1 Enteromius fasciolatus | reverse complement strand
CTTTTCGACTGAAGAAAGAAAGACATGGACATCTTGGATGACATGGAGGTGAGTAAAATATCAGCAAAAGTTTTTTTAAAAGTGAACTTCTCCTTTAACTTTGTTTACTGTCATCTAAATAATAGGGATTTAAGCAACAGCTGGGAATGGAACAACTACACTAACGGTGTACAGTAAGCTGTTGCACCGCCGTAAGTTAATATAAAAGAACATTAAGTTAAATGTAAACAAAACGCCGCAACACAACTCAGCCATTTATTTAAATGCAACTCATGGATTATGAGGAGGATGTTTAGGCAATAATACATTGTTTACTTTACATATCTTTAGTTTCAGTAGGTGCCGTTTCTAACAGCAGACATATAGTTGTACAAATAAAAAAAAATAAAAAAAGTTAAAATAAGCTCAAGTTTAAAACATCATCAACACAGTATAAATAAAAGACTAATGGTAGAATTGTACACAGATGGAATTAAATGGTATATACCATAATACGTAACATTTAACTACCTAATCTGTCACGTTGTAACGACTATGGCAAAACAGCTGTTCTCCTGTAGAACACAGTTACGCAGCTGAAGTTGCGAACGCGCAATATTGCATCGAAATGCTGATGCCTTTCCAAAAGTGGAGGCAGCTTAAAGTCCCTAAGGCGGGCATACACGGTGCGATTTTTGAGGTCGTACGAGCTCGCAAGCGATTTTTTTGGTTATCGGAGGAAATCGTCTTTTCTCGTATGGTCTGTGAGAAATTACGAGACGAGCAGAGTGCCTTACAAGCACTTAACGACCTCACGATCATTTTTAAACATGTCAAAAAACTTCGGGAGCTGTTGGTTGAAAGCGTGACGTGTGTGCTGTTGAACGAGACGATTTGTTGAGCTGGAACTGGAAATGACCAATCAGAAGTTAGCTACAAAAGAAAACCACAGAAGAAGAAAGATGAACATGGAGAATTTGGACTGTCATAAAAGAGGACAGACTCGCTGAACTCTGGCAAGAACAGCAAGCACTGTATGATATATCGAGCAGCATTTAAAATAATATAATAAATAGTATTAATCCATAAAAAAGAAACTGTCAATATTGATATAATTTTCTACCCTTCAGCCAAACTCTTTGCCATGCCCTTTGTTTTTTTTTCTTTTTTGTTTTTTCGCCATTGCTGCCACAAAGAAAAGTATCTCTTCCTCAGAGTCCATGTTTTTGGCGCAGAACTTCGTGAATGTGATTGCCTCGGAAATCGGCAGGTTTTTAAATCGCGCCGTGTGCCACGAGTGGGCCTTGAGGAAGTGACATCGCCTGGGTCTGCGAAGTGCGACCTGATACAGCCCCTTAAATGAGACACAGGAAACAGAAATACTGTGAAATTGTCACTTTACCGGCATTTTCCCTGCGTCTCGTCTCATTTTCGTCACGTGATAAAGGTTTGTTGATGACGATTATTTAGCGATAATTTTCGTTGATGAAAGCAACACAAGATACAACCAACGTTTAAGAAAAACGTTTTTTAATTAAAACCTGCAAATAATTGTGATTTCAAGAAAAGAAAAGAAACTCTAACACTGGATATAAATTTTAAAAAATGAAATGAGGGAGTTTTGTTGGTTGAAGGAAAACACTACTTTTACTTATTTGTCAATCTCCATTAAATTTTAAATAAAAATAAAATTACACTAAGGTATAAAATGACAACTGTGACAAATAAAGTCACAGTTGGATTTTATTTTAATTGAAAAACAACACAAATTCACAGGAAATGTCGACAAGTCATAGCATCTAAAAATAAACTTCATCTATACATTTAGTGAACTTTACCTTAAAATGATGGGGATGAACAGTTCATGCATATGCAATTATGTCAGTTACTCGCTTATAGGCATGTGCGTGTGACAGAAAAAGAGAGACAGAGGTCTTCAGGCTGCAGGTGCAGAGAAGTCCCCTTGTCTCTGAAATCTCAGACGGGCCGTGCGCACACACTTCAGACAGACGCAGGGGAAAATCACAGGTAATGCTCTCACTCATTCTGAGAACAAGAGAGGAGTGCGTGTGCACTCACTTCCTGCTGCCACAGATGTTGAGGTTTGTGTTTACCTCCCGCCCACAAACAATGTCGTCTGTGCATGGAGCCCAGCTGTCAGCCGGTTTCGTCATCGTCATCACACAGGCACACACACCATTATCTCTAATCAGACCTGTTTCACCCTGACTGAGTCTACTTTTGAAATCTGTCAGACCGATGCCCTACAAACTCATATTTTACTTTAACACCCCTGAATATAGTTTTATTCAATAAATAAAATAGAGTGAATTACATATTTATAAAATACAAAAATAACATTTTATTAGAATTTTGTTGTGTGTGCAATCCAATCAAATAATTTATTGCAATTAATAGCATCCAAAATAAAAGTTTTGTTTATATAATGTGTGTATTTTGTATACACACACACACATGCATTTAAGAAAAATGTTATGTACATATATTAAAAATATTTATATATTATATAATTTATTTGATTGTAAATTTATACACATGAATGCATGCTGTATGTGTGTGCCTATATATATAAATAATAAATCTGCACATGTATTTTATGTAAATAAAAACTTTTATTTTGGATGTGTTTATCCGTTTGCCAGCACTAGTTCTATTATATATTACACATATATATTAAAATAAGTATGTCTGCATTTCTCTAAATATCCAAAAAAAACTTTATAGTGTGCTTAAACTATTTTTTATTTTATTATATTTATATTTTAAATAAAATAAACTGAGAAACACATTACTTAATATTTACAACAAATAATGCAGCATTCATACATTTTTCTTTCTTGATTAAATTCTTTCTTGAACATCTGAAAAATAATAAAGCTGTGAAAACAACCCTCTGAATAAATATTCATATGAATTAAGAGAGAAATAGCTATTTTTTATTGTTCATGAAAAACATATTTCATAATATTAGTCAACCTGGACATTTAGCAAATCCTAAATCTATTTTTTATTAGGATATAGAGACATTTCTGCATCACAACCCACTCTGAAATACTCACTTCCTCTGGTTTTACTTCTACAGAAACGAGAACTACATTTCTATGTAACAAAAAAAAGAAAAGAAAAAAAGGTTGTAAAAGAAAAAGAAAAATGCTGAACACACTAAAGGAATAGTTCTTTCAAAAAAAACATTTTGTCATTAAATATCATCACAAAGATATTTCTAAGCGTGTTACTAACCAAACATTTTTGTTAGTATTGACTTCCATTGTATCGGAGAAAAAACCCCATCTTGAAATATCCTCTTCTACTGTTCCACAGAAAAAAGAAATGATACAGGTTTGGAACAACATGAGGAGGGTGAGTGCAGCAAATATTTTTTTGTTCAAACTACTGTTTCTCTAATGAAGAAACCATAACTGCACTCATTCATTTTTGGCTTGTATGAAGAGGCAAAAGTAACATAAGCATCTTTTTTTTGCAGCGCTGCTTTGGATTGACGATTATTTGGGTGTGTTTGTGCACATTCGTGCGTCCGAACCAGCCCCCTCTCAAACCTCTATTTCCTAAGCTTTGTTTACACTTGACAGCATTGCCAGTAAATGTGTGAGAGCTCTAGCCACATCAATTTCAACTGTATCTGCTGCTTCAATGGAAATGAGGGAAGTGTGAATTTCATTACTAATACCGCAAGAGCCCACGCACTAAGACAGGATGCTCTGTGGTCTGAGCAGCAACAACAGCATCGGCCCTAAACGGGACCCGAGCATCACGCACCGCTTTAAAGTTACAACAGACGTCATCACGAAGCTGTGAATAATATTCACGGGGGGAAAAAAAGCTGCAGGGAAAAGGGCAGGTTCATGTAGGGGTTCTACCTACAGACGCAGCGCTTGATCTAACCTCAATTACCTGAATGAAAGTAGACGATCAAACACTAAATGTCTTTCCTTTTTGGTTTTGAAGCAATTGAGGTGCATGTAATTGTTTTAAAACTCGAAGCTGAAGTTGAACTACAAAATGAACCATACAGATCACATGACCTCAATATCAAAGGCACCAAGCTACTATTTATTTAGTAGTTCTTTAAAATCTGCAAAGTTTGAATAACACAAGCAAAAAGTACACAGTAAGTGTGTAAAAGGTGAGGTTGTCCAAAAGGTGAGTGGACAATTTTTTTTTCGTTTGGTAATAATATAATAACACATTTTATTTTTAGGTGCCTTTTTAAGGACACCGTACACTTTAGAAAGTACACAACAAACAATACAAGACAAAAAACTAATGTGTTGCAAAGGGAAGGCAAGTTTAATGAGGGAAGAGTAAGTAAGGTGGCAATGAGTTGGGGGGCAGAACAGCTAAAGCTCTGCTCCCCATTGTGGTGAGACGGGCAGAGGGAACAATCGAGTTAATAGAAGAGGATGATTTGAGAATATGGAGAGGAGTGGCAACAAATACGGAGGGGCTAGGTTGCGGATGGCTTTAAAAGCTAATAAGAGGATTTTGAATTCAATACGGCACTTAACTCAGTACCAAAAAGAAGAGAGTTACAGTAATCTAAACGAGAAGTGACAAGGCTATAAACAAGAATAGCAGCAGAGTGAGGGGTAAGGGAGGGGCGGAGATGGTTGATGTTACGGAGGTGGAAGTAGGCAGATGGAGTAATAGTACTATTGTGGGATTGGAAGGAAAGGGTATTGGCAAGGATGACACCTAGACTCTTGACCTGAGGGGAGGGGGAAACAGAACAGCTATCAATCATAAAAGAAAAGTTATGAGATGTAATTGGTGCAATGACGTTAAGTCAGGATGTCTAAAAAGCATTTTATGTCATAGAATAAAATGAACCAAAAATATTAACTTGTTTCCAATTAGTTTAACTCATTCCTGGAGGTGCTCATGTAGGCAGTTTGTGTCATTTCCTGATTCCATTCTCCCTATCACTTCCTGTCCTGTCTTTACTAAATAAAACGTCAATAAGTGAGTTCATGTTATCGTTAAATAATGGTTTTACCAACCTCAACGTGATGCTCTAGCATTTCTTTCTCACCTTTAACTACTGATGCAACTCAAATTGCTCTACCGTTTGTTGTCGAGTCAAAGCATTCTTACTTTTTTAAGAGACCTTAAAGGGCAACTAATCCCAGATCAGGTGATTCCTCCTAATACCGCATGGCAAACCCTTAAAATGCACCACGGAATTTGGGAATCGGGCCAACAGACACCACCCGGATCAGAAACTGTGTCAGAAACCCACCGCTGTGCCATCTGCGTCAAGACAACAGAAGGGGCTTTCCTGAGCACTTCTCTTTCCCTAAAATTACTCAAAAGTCACATAAACTCTATTAAAGTTTCACACAATTGCATAAAGCAAAGCATATGATGATCTATAAAAAGGCAATAAAGATAAAACAGGATGTTTAAATGAACAACATAAGTGTAAATGAACAACATAAGTGCCCTCATTTTGAAAAGCATTTTTCCTTTAAATATCCCATTTAGTATACAGACTTGTATTCATCCAGCGATTTGCTATAGTTGTTAAAAGTGAGGAAAAAGCCCACAGCGATAATTTTTCAAAGAAATGCATGAATAGGAAGGCATGTACACATATAGCAATTATAAGGGAAACTCCTGCTCCTCTGTGTGTGTGTGCTGTCACAGCTTTTCTCGAGGATTAACACATTCCGAGACATTTTCAGAACATCTTAAGACTCTGGTCTGAAGGCAAACAGAAGCTCTGGCGTCCCTGAGAGACCAAAGGTCACAAAGTTGTGATTGCATAAGTCAAAGCAGAAGGTTTGGGGTCGTTTAAGGGGATTTACCGCAAGGAATCTGGTGGAAAATTTCTTAAGCACTTCACTTTCCCAAAGGTAGCTTAAAGTAGGCCACATTCCCCACAGCAAGCTAAACTTCTAGGGTCAAGTCGGTTCATTTCTGCCCCAGGGTTGTGGGCTTGAATAAACATAAAAAGATCTAAAAATGTTTCTGAAGGGGAAGTCGTGCCCCATCATGGAATGCTTCAGTCCTCATAAATTCATCACTCTTTGGAAATCTGATATAAAACAGCTTCTCTGAAGCCATGCTGTGCAGAGAGGGAAAGAAACCCACACGCAAACACCTTATCGATGCGCTGTTTGATCGTAACTCTTTGGTTCCCTTTCTGTGTATACAAGCAGATGCTCAGTGTCAAGTTATCACAGCCTTATCAGCTGTCAAAAGTTCACACAAAAATCCTCAGCAGTAAACAAACACATCCACTGATCCAAAACTGCGCCATGCTATTGGCTGATTCCGTCTCATCATGTGACTTTGACCCTAGGGCTTAAATTACCTCAGGGTGACCTCAGTTTCTCGATGACTGTCTAGTTTGAGTTTTTCTTGGAGTATTACAAAAACAAAAAGAATAGAATTTTATAAAAGTGGGGATTTTTAAAAATGTTTTTGAGAGAAGTCTTTTTTGCCCAACAAGGCAGTTATATAATCAAAACACAGTAAAAGTAGTAACATTATTACAATTAAATAAATAAAAAAATTAAATTAAACTAAATAAAAATTACAATTAAAGAAATAACTGCTTTCTGTTTTTAATATATTTTAAGTATAATTAATTTTTAAATTTTTAATTAATTTTTAAGTTTTATTTATTCCTGTGATGCAAAGCTGCATTTCCAGCATCATTACTCCAGTGCTGAAATCTTGTGCTGATTTTGTTCTTAAGAAACATTTTAATATTATCATTATTATTATTACTACTATTATTTAAAATCATTTAGGCATCATGGAAACATATATTGTAAAATATATTGTTTAAAACCTATTGTTCATGTTTTGTGGTTATTGGTTTAAACCAATAAATATTTACCTTTTTATGGATTCACTTTAATTGTAACTGTAATCTTTTGGCCTTTTTTTTTAACAAAAGTAGGGACAAGTCATAAATAATTTTCACAGTAATCAAAACTATGTCACAAATGCTGTCAAATGAGTTTGTAACGAACCCAATGAATCATTTAAACTGAATGAAGGGTTAGATCCTACACATTTCATTGTGTAATAAATGCATTATTAGCAGTAATTGGATGCGGTTCCTGTTTTAACTTTTCTTAGGAACAGCATTCGAGGTACATACAAAAAAAAACTGTTGAAATGAAATTGGGTGGATAGCATATCCGCCTAAAATGAAGTAAAAACTTTGCTGTTGTGGCTGAAAATATTAGCTTTTGGTCTATCAAGTACATTACCCGGATCATTTCGGCCACATAGCTCTCTGGCCCTGTGAACTCCGTGGAGTCTTTCACTTTCACCAGCACGATGAAGAAGAGATAATGCCACATGTTGTGCTCCACCTTAATGTGCTCCTCAAACGTCACCGTTTTGTTGTCAAACTTGTCCCTCTCCAAACCTGTAGAGCAGAAACACAGTCACAACGAAATGAGTTTGCATCAGCTGTTGTAAATGGGCCTTGCCACATAAACCTTGTTTATAAGGGTAAAGTCAGTTAAGAAGATCAAGACTGAGTGTAATCTTAAAGTGACAAAGCAGCCCAACGGTCAGTTGTCCAAAAAGAAGGATTTGTTCAGGTTAAGAACTCATTTAGCTCTATGCAGTTCATTCAGTGAGAGGGAAAACAATCTTTTAAGACTCTGACATGATGCATAACAGAACTTCTTTCTCTTAAAAATGGTTTTGTTTCACAGAAAACTGTACTATCTCGAAAGAGGAAGTAGAACCACAAGGAAACTGTTTGTATACAACCATGAATGGTGCGTGTTATGAGCAAACGGAGGATATGGATCTTGTGATGGTCACAAACAAACAAAAAACCCTAATTTTGAGCAAACACATTTGACAACTGTCACTTGACTGCAACGCGTCATCCACTCTGCAGTCGCACGTTTGTACTGTTCATCTCGGATTGCATTCTGTCGAGCACTGAGCTCTCAAACGTTAGTCATGGATTGTGAAATCAACAACTGAATCCCAATGAACTGCAGTTTCAATGTTAATTCAAAGAATTATAGAATATAGAATATTAAAGAAATGAGTCATTTCTTATATATACAAGTGTGTGTGCACTGTGAGATTTATGATCATTTGCAGGTGATCTCACACTAGCATGGTCAAACTCGCCAAGTGGCAACAGGAAGACACTCCACCACCTCCACAGTGAGATATGACTAAGACTTCTGGCGTCTTAATGTTTATGCTGGAGCAAAAGTTTTGTGGGCCTATGAAATTTATGGGACATAGGTAAAGGAAATTAATACACCTGTGATTCACTGAAGATAACTTGAAGACACTCTACACGCTATATTATTCAGGATGGATACTCTATGGGAGTCTGGACCACAAAATCAGTCATTGGAGTCAATTTATATATCACCCAAAATACAAATAAATAAGATTTCCATTGAAGTTTGTTTGTTGGGATAGGACAATATTTGACAGAGATCAAACTATTTAAAAATCTGGAATCTGAGGCTGCAAAAAAATCGCCTTTAAAGTTGTTCAAATGAAGAAGTTCTTAGCAATGCATATTACTATTTATCGTAGAAAATTTACTACATATCTTCATGAAACATTATCTTTACTTAATATTCAAATGATTTTTGGCATAAAAGAAAAATTGATGATTTTGACCCATACAGACTGATTCTGTCGTCCAGAAAGTATATGTAGAAATGTCCAAAAATCATTTAAACAATAATTAAGCTATTTTTCGCATTTAGTTTGATTTAACTGTTTGGTGGTAGCGTTTTCATTTAGAGTGTGAGGTTTCAGATTCTAGTTAGCTATAAAAATATTTTATTTTAATAAACGAAAATTGCAGCTGCATTTTAGGAGATGTTGAGCAAGATCACATTGGTTTGCATTTTGTTTTGTGTGATTTGACTGAAATGGAAAGCCACTGGAATGCTGTTGAGGCCGTATACAGTAGACACTCACCACAAATAAAACAAGTCGTTTTCAGAACCTCCTCTTTCTTCTGTTTTTCACTTCTGAGGTCAGCAAAGGTATCAATGATGACTCCAAAAATGAGGTTGAGGACGATGATGATCACCATGAAGAAGAAGAGGAGGTCGTAGATCACACGGGCTGCAAATAGAGGCTCCTACAGTGAAAAGAAACGCAGTAGATCATAATATCAGTGCTGTTTCCAATAAGAGACCAGTGGTCCTCCAGCTTTCTGAGTGAATAACCCAGTTTTTTAAGTCTGCCCAATTTACGAATCTCTGAGAAATCAAACAGACTGTTTGAGAACTACAATCTTATTTACCAAAATGTAAGTACTAAAAGACTAAAACAAGTGTTTGACCATTCAAAATGCACCAATCAGTGATCAGTTTGACTTATTTAGATATTTCATTATTTTCATCTTAAGCAATTTTGGTGTGTTTTTGAGATTAAAGTTAAATGAAAATGAGAAATGGAAAGCTGAAATAAATTAAGTGTACTTTTTTATATTTTATTTTTTATAGTAAACCTTATTTTAATTAACTTTTTTTTGTTAATGATAATATAAAAACCCTTTCCTACACCACTAGCATCGCCAAGTGGAACTGGAAAAAATAGTTTTTTTTTTTAATAAGTCTTTGAACACACCTCTGCCACAGGCAGAGTAAATAAAAACACAGTACCGCTCCAAATTCATATTGAGGCCCTTGTGCGGTACCTCTTTAGAAGGTTTCCGCAGAACATCTCCGACCCCACCACCGCTCCTCAGACCATGGCTCAAGACAGTGACGATACACATAAGCAGAGAGTCACACGTCCTCTCCTTATCCTCGATCACGCCCGTAGTCGACTGTACCCCTACAGCTGCAGGAAACAACGCATCATGAAGCGCTAAACAAATAAACAAAGTCTACATAACCTAACAGAGGCCTCTGTATTACTGTGAAGTGTTCCACAGACAGTGCTCAGACTAAAAGCTTGCATCAATGCAAATGTTAAAGCTAAAATAAGTTATCAGATAACAACACACACAAAAACAATATCTCATTCACAAACGCCAAAGATCACTTACAAACAAATACAGAACTATTTATACAACTAAATTTGTATATTCTTTGAAAGAAAACGTCAGCTGTGCTAGCTATGATTGCAAAGGCATTTCTAAAGACTGTATTATAAAATAAACGTAGTGTTTTAACTTTCTATTTTTAACAGATACTAAAAAGCGAATAACAGTTTCCACATGAATATTAATTCAATTTTTCAACATTGTTAAGAATCACTAAAATTCAGCTTTTGTAACCCTATTTATGACAAAGAGCAATCCTAGTCTCAAACTGGCCTAAGCAAGGTCATTCAGTGTTAACCGATGTGCTAAACAAGGTAAGACACATTCACATGCGCAGACAGGCCAAGCGTTGCAGGTTCAGTGGGTTCAGACTGGCCGATCAGCTCCACGGATCAAATTAGTCTGGCCTTACATCTTAAATTTGCACATTCCCAAAGGCCTGCTTACAAATCCGAATTAGACTGGTCTGAACTCTAACCCCCAAACCAGCATGAACCTGCTGAACATTTAGTGCCTGACTGTCATTAACCTCCGACCCCAAACCTCACCCACATAACCTACCAGAGATTCTTGAGAACACTGAGTCTCTCCTGTCCTCGTCTCATGACCAGGCCATATTAGTCAGATTTAACTAGAAGTATGTGTGTGTGTGTGTGAGGAGGAGAGAGTGACGGGGTCCTTACCATCCATCATGGTCTCTGTGGAACAGTTCTCCTCTTTCCGACACACAGCACCTGCCAGGAACTCTCCCATCTTACTGCCAGATTGCTCTGAACATGGGGGAAAAACACCAGATTCGACTTTTTATTTAAAATAATTATACTTATTATAATATATAATTCAATATAATTTCAAATCTGTGGTAAGAAGGATTTTTCTAATGTTCTTGAATTGCATTTATTCAATCAAAAAGTAAAAACTGCATTGTTGTGAAATATTATTCCACTTTAAAATAATTTTGGAAATATTTTAAACTGTTATTTATTTCTGTGATGCAAAGGTGAGTTTTCAGCATTATTACTTCAGTGTCACATGATCCTTTTGAAATCATTCTGATATGCTCATTTGCTGCTTATGAAACATTTATTACTATTTTCATTGTTGAAAATAATTGCGCTGCTGAATATTTCTAATGAAACTGCTACACATTTGTTCAGAAATCTCTGAATAGAATCTTTTTGCAACATTACGAGTGTCTTCTATGACACTTTTTCCTCAATTTAATGCATCCTTGCCAACTAAAATTTCAAAAATGAATACAAACATTAAATGGTGGTATATATAATTTTTTTTCCACATTAAAATAAAGAGAATTCAATTTTTTTGCATAACACTAAAGGGATTCAAGAGTGCAATAGTTGTCAATTGTCATGAAAATAGTGTCAAAATGCAAACTGGTTATACTGGTTTATAACCACATATACTGGTTTTTACTGGTTGTAAAAATAAGCTTCATTTTGTATAAGCATAAGATATTTTCTTATATCTTTCTTTTGATTTTAGGATGACCCGTAACTGTTCTTATAAAAATAACCAGCTAGATGTTTGAAATCTAACCTGTTGCATGAAACAACAAGAGATTTCTTATTTACAGTGTAGACTGCCACATGTTTTCAAAGTTTCATTTTCAGACTTTGAGCAACATCGCATAGGAATCCATCTGTTTTTCTCACCAAGAGTTTTATTGGATATCCTGTCCACGGTCAGGATGAAGTCATCCTTGAAGATGATATATCCGACAATGGAGAAGAGGTAGACCAGGATGAGAGCCAGCACCGCCGTCAAAACGATCGAGCGGCCATTCCTGGTTACGCTCTTGATGACGTTTAACAGCGTCTCCTCTCGGTAGATCAGGTCAAAGAGCTAGAGAGAAAGAGTAAGATGAGATTGTGTGTACGTACGTGTGTCCATGTATACAGTATACATGGCGGTGAAAGTGTGAGAGGTCAGAGGTCAGAGTTAGAGGAGTATGTCTGGTGGAGTGACAGAAAGTGCATGCCTGTATTACTCACGAGCAAGCTGTAGAAGAAGACATGAACAAAAACTCCAAGGCTGCATATTATGAGGTAAAGCAGATGATACAGGAACTCCACATCCATGATCATGGCCTTGTATCCTCTTGTGAACGTCCCGCGATTTCCCACGAAACTCATTAGAAAAATCACTTTATTGCCCACCTGAAAACACAACCATTGCAATAAGAGAGTGTTACAAACAAATTTAGCTTATACATAATGTTGACTTAACCTTTAGCAGTGGGAACATTTATCTGTAGTGTATTATTATGGATACACCAATAATTGAAGCAAAACCGTAAATTACAGGCTAAAGTACTTGCATCAGTTCTCAATCTCCGCATTATGAAACATTTCCCTGAAGTTGTTTTGAAATCATATTTAATTATAAAACCACTAAATTATCAAAGCCTTCAGCTACTGATGCATTGGAATAATGCAAATGAGCTTTAACTGTTAGAGAACAAAAAATTAGTAGGTAATGCTTTTAGTTTTGTAGAAAATACATTTACATCAATCTATTGTTGGTGAAATAAAAAAAGTCTTGGTAAAAATAACCACATAAAATATTTATTTTAGTGTTGCGCATCTAGCATGTACAAAAATATTAGTTTGCCTAACTAAAGATTTGTCATTATTTATTATCCAACCTCATATTGTTCCAAAACCAAAGTATTTTCAGCTACGAACAAGTGGTGTGAATACATGCATGTGAGAAACGAACATCTCTTTTGTGTTTCGCAGAGGAATGAATGTTTGATTCATGATTGATGACAGTTACAAGTTTAGGAAACTTTTCCTTCGAGCTTAAGATGATTTTGAACTAGTATTTGGTTTGGATGCATACTAAGTGTGCATGCTATTAGGGGAAAGTGGAGTTATTGTGTGAGCCAGGTCCATTTTAACATGGTCCTGTGAAAGCCGTGTGAAATCCCCCAGTGACGCACGACACACCACATTGCAAAACACACCGAGCTGCTCTCTAACAACACCACCGGCCTGAAGACTCACATTGAAGGCCCCGAGAAGAAACAGCGTGGGCTCCAGGCCGACCGAAAATATGAGGCGTAATATGGTGGAAGCGATGAGCGCCCGAATCCCATGAGGCTGGGGCAGCACTATAACTATAGCCAGTGAAACCAACATTGCCGCCCAAAGCAGTGCAGAGAGGTGTGGCTCCAGGGTGCCTGAGGAAAAAGAGGTAAACACGTTTTATGCCATCAATCATGCTCTGGGATAAAAATACCACAGAAGAGACATGTTATCATGCCATCTGTCACGGTTACAGCGCAAGCGATGCTACAGGCCTTGTGTTCAACTATCTCGGGGACACAACTTAGATTCTGATCAAAAATCCACACTGTGCTTCTGGGAATTGTGTCATTTTTAGGTCTTGATCTGATTAGGGAAATTCTGTCTTCACTTGCCCTCGTTATTCTTTCTTCTGTGGAATACAAAAGACATAGGGAATGAGGACTTATAATATTCCATATAATTAACATTTCATACAATATTGGCTTCAGAAGAGTCCTCTTTTTGCAGCTTGTACGTTTTCACTGCACCTGAAAAATGCGTTGAGACATTCAGCTAAACTTTTGTTCCCCACAGGAAAACGTAGGTCATATGGGATTGGGAAAAAAATGAACTGGTTATATTCTGAATGGACATTTATTTTAACAAACAAGTGCAGATGCTGAGCTAAGATTATATTCATTGTCATTACCCATAACCGCACTGCGTATCTGAAACTGCAGATTTAAATGGGATTCCCTGAAGTACTTGCAGTTTCACCTGTTGAACATGTTCGGGCACATTCTAGCCCTCAAGGGAAAGATGCTTCGGAAAAAAGAAAACAGAAAAAAAGTTACATAACACATTTGAATATGTTAAGGTCCGATGAAGCTTTGTCATGAGCCGCTCTAGCATTGTTTTTAATCCTTGTTCTAAGTGATCGGCAATGAAATGTACAGTACACCAAGGTCTTGTATTAGTGGCATTGCTAAGCGTGTGTGTGAGTGTGTATGCAGAAAAGAAAAATGAGGTCAGTCGGATTTGCAGGATCTTCACAGAGGCAATAGTTCCAGCTCGCTCGCTCACTCTCCCGCCTGCGAGTAGACCACATGACAGGTGCTTGTTACATAACACGGCGTGCTAAAAATATC
Organism: Enteromius fasciolatus; assembly: GCA_032361145.1. Taxonomy (NCBI): domain Eukaryota; kingdom Metazoa; phylum Chordata; class Actinopteri; order Cypriniformes; family Cyprinidae; genus Enteromius; species Enteromius fasciolatus. The sequence goes on along the minus strand of JAUMHR010000060.1, from coordinate 6,189,897 downwards.
ACAGCTGAAAGATGCATGAGTGTCGGGTACTGAGCAAGGACGGACTCGCGGCCGAGCCGAGCTGGGGTTTGGACCAACAGGGCTGGTGGGCGGCCAGGAAATTTTCACAATCGAGAACGTCAAAGGCTCTGTTCCATTCATTACCACAAACTTACACTCAAACTCGACACTGAAACTCTAGCATCTCATTTAAACCTGGAAACAAAGTTTTAGTTGCATGAAGAAACTAGTTAAATATTTCAGATTCTGCACTATGCATAGGTTAGTAATCAAAAATATTTGTGCCACTGATCACGTGACTTCGATTTTCTTCCAAAGAAGCAGAAGATAGCCTTGGAATCTTTTAGCAATATATGTTGGCAAACTTGATCATCAGGCTTTGATCACATGCATTTGAATGCCACTGCCAATCAGACAAGATTGCATTTGTATAGAGATGGTTGTAAAGAAAAATACTGAATTAATTAAATAAGTAATCTAGAAGCAAGAATATAAATAAACAAACATGCACAAACAAACAGCCAGTGGTCTCAAACATTTGGCTGAAATGGCAACTGAAATTAAAGTCAGGAGAGAATGAAGCTTTGCATGAAAGACTGTAATGTCTACTGACTCATACCTCAAAAGTAACATCTGTTTTTCAGGCACCATAGAAATAGACTTGCGCATGTGCCTTATCCATAACTGACAAGACTTTAAAGCCCTAGATCTCCCCACAACTGTACCATTTATACTATGCGTTCCTGTGCATTGAGGTTACACACACTGACCTACTTCTGAAGCTCTGGTTGAGTTTGAATGGCCACAATCTGCCAGACGGGGCGGGAGGGAAGGAACGCTCCTCTGAGCCTCTTTTACACACATTCTGGAATTCTCTTGCTTGACCTTTCCAAATACTGTACAGGGACCTACTGAACTCTGCAGAAGGCCTTTTATAATCGGCTTTTAGTGGTGCTTCCTGTTCTTAAATGTGCTTTTAAAAAGGCGTCAGAAGGCAACCGATTTTGAAGTGCCCACAGTGAAAGTGAAAAATAAGGTGTGAAACAACCAATAAGAACTGATACAATGAAGCAGGATTGTGGGCTGCTGAGAATTTACTGTAAATTCAAGAATTTAAAGTTTGAGACTACTTATTTATAATAAATAACAATTTAAATACACAAATTAATAAATACATGGGAAAAAAGAAAACAAAAGATGAGCTGACTTTATGAAAGTAGAGAAAAAAAAGGTTTCCCTGTTTAAACTTATTTACAAAAATAAGGAAGGTTCCACTTTAAACTAACTATAATCCACTTTATATATAACTAGATGTGTATGTAGTATGTAACCACAGTTTAAGTACACATTGCTACATAGCAGTGGTGGCTACTGGTCTGTCAAATAGGGGAAGCTCATTTTCGGCCTACATCATAAAATTGTCTATTTATTTAAAAGTAAATT
>JAUMHR010000060.1:6143479-6158738 GCA_032361145.1 Enteromius fasciolatus | reverse complement strand
AATTGTGAACAAATTAACCATTAATTAATGCTTAACTAATGCATTATTTTGGACCCCTATTCTGAAGTGTTACCAAACATTGAAGTATACTTTTAAAGTTCTAAGCTTAAAACTAACAAAATAGGCGTCAAGTCGCCCCAAAGCTCAGAAAGTGAAAATGACGGTACAGTACAGATATAGTACCATTCATGTGATTTCTTTTATCTCCAGACAGCAAAGTCAGACAAGTTACATGGAAAGACTGTCTATAGTGAAAACACCATCTTTTCCAAGAAAATCTATACAGCCAGCCTCCACAGCCACCAACGCTCTATAAACAAACACACACACACAAACTATGTGATGGCATCTGCAGGCAGAAATCAGCCCTAGTTACTCTGATTGCGAAATGCAGATGTGGGAAGTGTGCGCGTGTCGATGAGAGAGAAGGGTTCTTGGAAAGCAATGACCAGTGCGTCAGCCGCCAGTGGTCAGGCTGATTCCTTAGAAACCCCTGAGAGTGATGAAACGGCCTCAACTTTTACAGTTCCTACAGGTCTCACAAAAGACACCAGCAGGTTAGAGCTAGAGAAGGGGGGGCTTTTACAGATACTTACGTACACATGACGTGCCACCTGAGTGAGAAAGAGGTGCACAAATGGTTAAGATATCATCTGGAGGGTTTGTTTTCCCCACATGTAAAGATAACGATGCATTTCCTTCAAAGAAATTAAACCGCTGTAGACACTGAAGAAAGTGATGAACCAAAATTGAATTAAAACTGACAGCTGAAAGCAATGCTTGCTTAACTTGGCCAGGTATATCGTGAATATTTGAGTATTGGGGTCATTACCTGTAAACTAGTGCTTTGGTCGGAGAAAGGAGAGCTGAAAAATGTCGTCACAATACTCATCACGGTTTCAGTCACGTAGCTTTCTAATGTCGTGTCAGCATGTTTGCGGTCGCTTGTATTGTTGCAGACCTGGATGCAAAGCAAGCATAAATAATAGACAGAATTATTGTGGCCTTGAGTCATTTGCTCGGTAAGCACAGTCAGAAAATACACTGCTTCCCCCCTTTGCTGCTCTAAAAAAAGGACTTGGATCAACTGCAGACATTCAGACATCATATAAATAAAAACTCATATCATACCCCAAATAATGAATCACTCCTATTCGACTTAAAAAAAAAAACCCACATGCAAACAACAATTAGACATTGTTAGATGCACGCTAGCAAGAAACAGATTGGAACTTTTTGGTACTTTACACCTAAACGATTCATTGGGGTTGAGAAAATCCCCGAATCGGCTTCCATTACCCTGCATATGTCGACCAGAAAGTTCTCAAAGAGTTTCCACATGTGGTTGCTGGTGTAGATTTCCTTCATTTCGACCTCTGTGTCCACGTAGCAATGGTTCAGGAAGTTGATGTACGCAATTTTGACCTAAGAAAGGACACACAGCTTAAAATTCAACACTATTTGACATAAAAAAAAAAAAACCTTAACCCTACTCTTTCTTTCTCTTTGAACATTGCGTGTTTTACGTATTATGAACACTTCCTAAGTTGTTTTTGCCTCTGTATGACTAATTGCTTGTTGTAAGTCACTTTGGATAAAAGCGTCTGCTAAATGAATAAATAAATAAATAAATAAATATTCCCAACTAAGATATCAGTAAGCTATATTCTGGGGCTATATGAGCTGGGGAGACATCCAAACCAGTGGTTTAATTAATTTTTTACAATTAATTCATAAAATAAAACATAACTCAATTCTAAATGTTTTATGTTTATGTATTAAGAAGAATTTTTAAATTCTAAAAAAAATAATAATTTAATTAAAGTTTCATTTAATAGAACTAAAAATACATGACATTAATTTAAGTTTTATTCATTAAAATAACTGAATAAAAAATAATATATTACATTTATTTTAATATATATTTTTCCCTCAGCAACTTTTATTGAAGAACACATAGTTCTTGCAATTCACTGGAAACTAATTGCGGTTAATTTATTAAATAGCTCTCATTTTGTGGTACTAAAAGATTTTGAAACAAGCAGCTGTGTCATAACTCCAGAATAAAATGTTGTAAAGATTTTAGAAAAGAGTTCAGCTTTTTATTCTTGTATGAAAATACAAAGTTTCTTTTCATTTATGTGAATTTAGTGGTTTGGACAAACAGATGAAAGCACAATAATACAGCATTGCAAAAAAAACAAACTGAACCTTTAGGCCACTGACCTCAGGGATGCAGTCTTTGTGTGTAACCACACGGACAATATCATCCAGCGGTAGCAAAGAGTTGCATTTGATCTCAGTGTAGACATTTTTGCCCTCCGTGCAGACAGCCAGCAGCTCCACCAGGTGGATGTGATACATGAGGGGGCTGTTTTCATCCATCCGGTCACGCTCCGAACGCATCATCTGAACTAGAGTCTGGAACGAGGCCCGGTCATTATAAAAGACCAGCACGTCCTCTCCAGAGTTCACCAACTGTGAAAAAATTAATTCACGTTAAATCACAGACACAACTACTAAAATCAATTTCAGCACATCAGCCACCCACCTCGGCCATTACAATATCCTGGCATTTTTTGATAAATTTGTTCTCGGCCTTGACGATGGTCTGCAGGAACTTCAGGTACTGCACATGTCTGCCGTGGGTCTCGATGCAGTGGACGAAGTGCTGCACGACACGGTCGTTCATCTCACTGCACAGCTGGAAGTTGTTCATGAAGATGTGCTGCATGGTGACGGCCTCCAGGATCTACACATGACCAAAAACATCAGCTTTACAAACAAGCACTTTACTGGCTGTACTGGGACCCCCTAAAAAAGATGTTGAAACATTTTGATTCTACATGAAGAAGAATACTACAAATATGGGACTACACAAAAAAAAAAAAGTGTATGCATTAATAAAATACAAATAACAAATACATTTTATTTACTGTTAATTGTTTATTATTTTATAATATTTTTAATATTTATTATTAATTAAAATAATAATTATTAGTATTATCTATAACATTATTCTAAACATATTATTACTGTTACACTAATATATTATTATTATTATTAGTAGTAGTAGTAGTAATAGTATCACCAGTAGGCTTTATTCATCATGAATATGTCATAACACTTTATTTATTTATTATTCTTTAATTAATTTATTCTTTATTCTTATAATCTTATTCTACATTAGTAGATATGCAGATTTTATTCATAGCTTAAAAGAGGTTGTCTAAAAGTCTGTCTATCTAGTTAAAGCAATTAAAAGATTTAGATTTAGTTTCTCCAAGTCTCCAACTATAGTATGACTAACAATACCCAAACAGTGCAATTAGCATATGGTCACATTCAAATCCCACAAAAATAAGACCACAATTAGTCTTGTCATGATGTCACGATGATGAACTCTGAATCATCACCATGATGCTCAAGGATTTGTTTAAGATGTAGCAATATGGAAACTGAGAATATCCATCTGTCTCACCACCAATCTCAACCACCCACAACCCAACACTCATCCTTCCCTGATGTGTGTGTCTGAGAGAGAGATGGAGAGCTCACCCCAGGGTTGAGGAACAGGTTGATGTGTTTGTGGAGCAGAGCCTGGTTCTGCTGGTTGCCTGCACAGAAGTTCTGAAGAAACTCATGAGCCAGTTTCATGATCTCTTGCATTCGGATGTCCTCACCCTGTAAAAACGGACATCAGTAAGCATTCACATTCACACATTCTTTAAACTGTCTTTTTTAGAGTTGGAGAACATTTACACCTGTTCATGTAATGAATATTTAATGTAAGCACCTGTTCATATTTTAATAACTGCAAATTGTTAATGTTTTTAAAGGAAAGTAATACCAGTGATTGTTTTTATTCATTAAAAGAACCAAATCATAAGTCATTCATTCAAAAAATATACTACGCTGGATGAGTTGTGTGTTTTTAATTCAGTAAGAAATGGATCATATTGAAGCCATTTTTTCAAGAATCAGACTACACTGGTTGTTAAATGTAAGACTACACTGGCAGAATTGCAGTTTTTTATTTATTATTAAGAAGGAGATCATAACAATTATATATATTCAAGAAATAGATAACAATCAAGTTGCATGTTTAGCGGATTCACAAAAAAGTACTGGCCAATAGGAGTCTTTTACTCAAGAACTGGACTACATTGGACAATCTTCATGTTTTTTAATCTTTTTTTTAATTATTTAATAAATCGGTCACATTACAAGTTTCATTCGATATTATTTAGGAATAAATGAACAGGATCGTAGGAGTGATTCATTCCTGAATCAGACTACACTGAGCGTGCTGCATGTTTTTGATTCACGAAAAAGAACCGGATCACAGAAGTCTGGATTTGGACTACTCTGAATGCTGTACAGTAGTAGCCTGCCTTCCACGACTAGTAAGCTCATAGGAGCTCAGTTTGGCCCAGCTACCTTACTACCCGCCTTCTGGGAGGCGGGCTTAACCTGTGTCCATCAGATGACGAATCTACAACCAATCAGACCACTCATTCCGATGACGTATGCATAGCATCGGAACCTGAAGCCACCGCAACCAATTGTAGCTAGCTTCATTAAAGCAGTAGGTAAATTTCTTTACTTTAATTACTTCTGCTCTGTTTTCAAAGAAAACTTGTCATTAAAATTTCTCAAAACAGCTGCACCAGCAGAGTCGAACGATTGTTGCTGCTCGGTACACGCCAAGTTTGAAAGCCGGTATTGTCTCCGGTCGCAGAACTGCTGCGTCATCGTGTTACACCCGCCTCAGTCGTGCCGGAGGGGGGGGGGGGGTAATTTCTCATTGGTTCCCACATTTTTGGGAACGGAAATGCTCTAAAACGGCAGCTTTGCCAGACTGACTTTGGTCGCGTAGCCTCACAGGAAGTATGGGCGGGCCCAGGCTAGTACAGTAGTTTTAGTATCAGTGTTGAGGAATTGCTAAGTAGCAGTGTTTTAGCACAGTTTTCCATCTGAAGAATGAAAATCCAAGAAGCAGACCATGAAAATAATTCTGAAAATAATCTGGAACCACACACTTATTGAACTCAATCACACTAGACCAGGGGTCTCCATGGGTCCACTTGGATCTGAAAACCCAAGGTCTGAGCCCTAGACCCAAGCAGGTTTGAAGATGAACTTCGACAGGTATCTGACAGGTATGACAGGTTGCTGTTTCCCGATAAGACAGGAACATACACAGCCTCATACACAGAAATCCATCTAATAGATACAGTATAAAATGCACTCGGGTTCAGGTAAGAAGTGACTCTACACTACTGCTCACTCATATACTTCACCTTCTCATAAGGGATCTGCAGCAGCTCAAGCACCACTGAATGAGCTCCCATGTTCCTCAACAGCCTCTGCTGCTGTTTCTTACTCTTCTTCCCTGATGGTCCTTCCTGTACACAAAGTTTGCTGAGACGCAGGAGGATCTAGAAATAGAAAGACAGACAAACAATGACGTGCTTGAACACTGTCAGATCACTCTGCAATAGCTTTTACATGTGGTGCTGCTCATGCCATTTCTCCTCCAGATGTACACTTCAGGATCGGTTAATTAGATCTTCTTTAGTTAAAGCAGCTACATAATTAGCTTTTTTATAGTGCTTAGACGCATTAACTACTTCAGACGTGTGACCCTACCTTATAATGCTGAATGTTCATGTGTGAATGACACTTTACCTCCTTCACATCTCTGTAATTGTCACTGCTATTTCCATCGGTCTTTTTTTTGCCCGAACCAGAGTCCCTCTATATAAAGAGCAGACAAAGGTTAAATAATGCAACTGTTAATGTTATATTTCATTCAGTAATGGTTATGTTTAAAAGGTAATTGTGAAGTGAAATAGAAGTGAGCTATAAGGTTTCAACTAAAGGAAAAAAGGAAAAATTATTTATTTTTGCTCTAATTCAGCTAAATTGTAAAACCACTATAAAAAATGTAATTAAAAAAGGCAATGATGCAATATAAGCATCATAAAGAATATCAGTGCATTAATGTGTGACCCTGGGGTATATTAGTAGCAATAGGCAACAATACACTGTATGGGTAAAACTTATAGATTTTTCTTGTCAATTTCCAACCATAAATATATTAAACATTATTTTTGATTAGTAATATGCATTGCTATAAATGTAAAATAAAATGTAAAAGGCAACTTCAGGTTCCAGATTGTTTTATTTTAGCCAAATATTGTCCAGTCCTAACAAGCACACATTAATGGAAAGCTTAGATTAATTGACACTTATGACTAGTATTTGCAGTCCAGGGTCACATGTGTTACTATACGCCATATTGTAGGCCAGCCAACGCTCATAAATATGTAACTGTGGGTCTCTGGCTTCAATAATAAATGCTGCCACCTTCTTTTTGTGGTCAGACTCTGCTTGGAGTCCATCTCCTGCATCCATGCTTTCATCACCCTGTCGCTTGTACACCCAAAGCTCTGATTTTTCTACATTAGATCGCAGTTGGTCAAGGTCTGATTTGATCTGCTTGTAGTTGTCAACATCCTGACTTGTCACTAGAAGCTGAACCTATTGGGGGAAAAAGGGGGAGGGATGCATCGAGAATTAAAACAGACTAATATATCAAAAAATGGACTAAAAATTCAGAAAAATTAATTTAAAAAGCAATGACATTGTGTTACATACCTGCTTGAAAGCCATGAGCACTTCTTGTCTCTGGCTGAAGTGTCTGAAGAGCAAATGTAGGGCTCCAGACACAAGCGGTGGATAATCGTGCATAGTGAGATGCAGTAGAACCCTCAAAAATGTTCTTCCACCATGGTCATCAAGATCCAGAGGTGTGTTCTCCTCACTAAGTTCACGCAAAACTACAGTTACACACTTGCATTTTCTTACAAAGCACCTACTTATTCAAGAAACTTAACCTTACCTTCCACCAAAAATTCCTTCTGCTTGTTCTTCAATGTTCTCAAAGTCCAGAGCTGTGAAACACACAGAAAAAACTCACATAATCTAACTTGAGTAACTTGTGGATGATAGTGATCGGGAGATACTGCATACCTGGGATACAGTTTGGTCCGTCCGCATTCGCAGCTGGCACTGCATCCGTTTGCGTGTTGCTCTCATCAAACTCACGTTTGAAGATGCAGAGCAAGCAGGAGATCCTGTAGTCCAGTCGTACATTCAGTATAAACTAAACAACAACAAAAACCACAACATTCAGTTCTGTACCATCCATATAATACATACTAATATATATTAATACTACTAAACTAGTTTAAATGTATGTTTTCTTATTAAAACACCTGTAGGATTTCTATAATCTTCAGTTTGGTGTCCATCACCAGAATGTCTTCTTTCTCTGGTTCGGTCTGGGTCTTCACCACATCACCATCAGGGGGTGTTGTGGGGGTTATGGGTAAGAATCCGCCGCCTCTTAGGACCACCTGAGTCATCAGCTCCCCAACGCCATGGATAGACCTCATTACATTGCTACCTGTGAAAAACATAACCAACAAACTGTTAAAAAGTAAAGATTCTGCTTGTGCAAGTTATGGTGAGTATCATTCACAGGACCAACAAGGTCGACTTAAATTGTTATAATATGAGAAAAAAAAAAGATTCTTTACTTTTGGACTCGTCTCCTTTTTCCATTTTGTTGACGGGGTAGATGGTGCTGACATGAACACAGTCCAAAATGGCCAACAAGATCTTAGTCAAACGCAACAAGTCACTGAAGTTGTAAAAGCCAAAGTAAATAAGATTTCTTGCTAAGTTCACCACCTTAAACACACAAAAACAACACAAGAGTTAGTCACAACCAGTAACAACCCACGCTTGTCATATCTTTACAGTCTGGATGGGTGGCTTACCTCAAAAGTCAGTTTGTTTTTCTCTTTATCAGAGAAAGGAACATTCTGACAGACAACATCTCTGAGGTAGTTCTCCACAAAGTCCATAGTGAGAGCAAAGCGCTCCTTTATCTCATCTCTGCTAGTTCCATCATTATCGTAACTGAAACACAACATTGATTGAGACAACTACAGAAAACTAACAATAGGCTATTTAAAAAAAAACTAAAAAAACATCAACATACTCATCGATGGCGATTTTAGATGGGATCTCAGACCACAGCCTGGCGTATTTCACAGGCATGACCTGTTCCTGCGGGTCACGGTCGACGTGCATGTGAAGCATCAGCCGGCAGAACGAGGCACGGAGGTCGTAGGGTAGGTCTTCATCCGACATGCAGCGCAGGATCAGGTCTACGTCCAGCTGGCCTGATATCTTCTCTATGGCCAAGTACTGGCGGTCCAAACACATCCTTGCAAACAGGTTCAGCTGGTATCTGTGAAAGATAGTGAACCAGGAGAGGATTTTACTCATGTTTTGATTCGTTTTTATAGCATTTTGAACGTGGGTTTTGCTCTGATTTCCTGTTGGCTGACCTGTAGTAGCTAATGACATCCTGGTCCTCTTTCTGGCCTTCTTTAGCATCCTGTGCCAGCTCTCTGATGCTCTTACTCTTGATCTCCTTACCGCTGTCCTTCCAAAACAACCACACCTCCTCCTCATCCTCCTCTGACTCCACTGGTCCCTCTCCAGACTCCACCTCAAACCTAGACAACACCAGCCTGGGTTGAGAGAGAAAGATACAGAATTTTAATGGAACTGGCAACCAACAACTCATAATTGTGTAACACTAATGCGTGTTGATTTTCATGTAAAGACATAATATATTATAATGTTAAAAAGGATTTTTTTTTTTACTTTCTACAAAAATATTAACAAAACAAATGTTTTCAACACAGATAATTTAAGAAATGTTTAACGGGGTGAAAATAAAAATATTAGAAAGATTTCTGAAGGATCATGACTGGAGCAACGATTCTGAAAATTCAGCCATGCATCATAGGAATAAATCTAATTTTAAAATATATATAAATAAAAAACAGTTATTTTCAAGTGTAATATTTCACAACATTAATGTATTTTTAGTCAAATTAAATAGAGCACAATTTTCAAAAATGTCTCACTTGGTCTCTATAAGGATGTCAGCATTGCAAGGATTCAGAACTGCGTTACAGATCAGCTCCTGAGTCACTGGGATGGACTTGTTCATTGACACACACAGATCGGACAGGTAGTCCAGAAACCTAAACACAAACAGCACACGCAAACATGTCAGACTTCTCTCTCTGGCACTTCCATAAGCCAAAAAAAGTTTAAGCATTGCTCTCAAACTTTCAGACAGAAAACTCTTTTGTCTTTGCAGTACACTCTCTCCCACCTTGGTTCACGGTTTTTCCTCACAAGGCTGACAAAAGTGTCAATTTCTGCCGCCGTGATGTGCTTCTCCAAGAGTTTGCGGTTGTTGTGGAGGAGGGCCGTTATCGTATCTTCAGCCAACACGTCGTAGCCGATCTGTTTCTGCATGAAGCGGAACTGCTTGGCGATGTATTCCTGCACAGAGGGCACAAAGAGACAAAGTGAATACTTCTGTTCTTTCATACACCACACCTGTCACCCATTCTCTTTTTGAGTGGGTTTTGCTTTAAAAACACATTTAATAAGGATAGAGGATGAACCCATTAACTGAACATCAACTTAACAAAAAAAAACAACAACAGAAAACCTCAGCTAATATTTCACATTATTGTTTACTTTAAATTAAAACACTAAAACAACCAATATTTAACAATTTATTCATTTTCAATACCTTTTTTATTATAAGTAAATAAATAAATAAAAATGAGTCAATAAAACAAGCACTTTAGGCCATATATTCAGCTAATGTCCTCTGAAGATATGCATCAACATTTCTAGGAATCACATGGTATTACACTTTGATTCTAATTTAATTTTGCTATTTAAAGAAGGCAAATAACTTTTTTAAACATCCCGTATGGTTCAACTTTTTTGCATTGGTAATGACTTTGTGAGAGTGTGCGTGCATAAACATGGCCACTTCCTTTGTCAAAGACAGAATAAATTAATCTACCATGTTAAATACAATTAAATGTGTTAAATATATGTTATTAATTACAGTGATTCATGTCAACATCTACAAATACATGCTACTGAATTCCGAAACTCTGAAAGTTCAAAGTTTGAGGTTAAATAACATTATATCTTTTTCTTGTATGTTTTAAGACTTTAAAAAGTATGCATTAGATGTGTGTAATGTGTTGGAAACCACAGGAAATCACACTCAAGCCTGCAGACACAGATAACATCTTGAAGTTTATGAATATATGAGAGAGAATCAAAATGAAGGCAAGCTGATTTGAATCATAAATCAGCATGGAACAAACAAATCAGCGGGGGAAACGCTGGATCCTGCATTCACAAAACTAAAAGTACAGTACGGTTAAAAAAAACAAACAAAAAAAACACACAATACTGAAATGTTTTTTAAGTCTCATATAATCGATTGTATAATGTCTGTAAGGTCAAAGGTTGAAACAGAGATGCTCCTGCAGACCCACCTGGTTCTTCCTGTAGTCCTGCTGTGAATGTCGCAGCACACGATAACACAGTCTGCAGATGTGTCTGAAGGGTGCGTGTCTCTGGTCACTCAGCTCCTCCAGACGCAACATGGGACCATCACCGCTGTCTGTAAATGGGGCCTGAAGCAGCTTAAAGATCTATTGGATGGAGGAAGGATGGAGACTGGAATGAATAATACATCTTATGTATCTACACTCCTAAAAATAAAAGCTCCTCATTTGCATTGATGAAGAAAGTTCAGAAGATTTCCACAGCACAATAAGTTGTAGAATAGTAGTAAAAATATTTAAATATCTATTACAGTAAGAAAAAGAGAGCCATTTATAAGGAGAGAGCAGTTTATTTATAAGGGCAGTTTATAAGGATAACCCTTCTATTTGCTGTATTTCTGCGCCACCAGCTGTCAGAGAGTGAATTAGCATTTTCATTCAAACCCATCCGCTGCTTTTGTTGCTGTCAAGTGTGTACATTTGAACTTTTTGATGGAAAATAAGAACAATATGGATAAATAGGATATCTGTAATTATTTGACTTTTTGATTCATTATTTGAAATAGACTTCATATTCACACAATGAGGCTTTTCACAATGAGTGCACATTCCTATTCTACACCTGAAAATGTTCATGTCTTTTAGGCACTGTAAGTGGTAAAGTGTAAGGTATTGAAGAACATCCTACTTGTTTTAAGATATTCTGCTCTCTCATAACTTTCTGCCGTTCACGGTTGGGTTTATTGACCATGATCTCCAAAACATCCTGGCCGTTGTTTGGAATGTCCACCACAAAAAACACAAGGTCTTCCAGAAGCTTAGTGACAAACCTACAGAAAGCAGAGAAGAAGGTCAAGTCGACTTAAACTCATAACAGTCCCTGATCAAGGGTGAAATTCTTAATTTTCCACTAGAAGTGCTGGAAAATGTTGTACATTCATCACAGCAATGCTTTTAAATTTCAAGTTAAGACTTCTGGGAATAGTTTGTTCCCTGTAATCAGTCGATACAGTTAAACAACATGAAGTGTGAAATGGGGTCATGGCAAGAACATTTAGTCAGGGGTCGCTAAAGGACTCAAGCACATTCCTGTTCCATATAGTCTCAGGAGTCGTACCTTCTTTCATTCTGGGTGATTGTGCCCTTCTCTAGCTTGCCAGCGATGGATGCCAACACTTTACTGGCATCGTTGGCAAAGTCTAGGTCCCTCACCTCCGCAGGAGGAACAGGCACAATGGCGAAGGCCTCTTTATCTTCTTTAATGGGTGATGTGCCAATCTGAAGGAGAAAACAAACTGCAATTTAGTGCAACAATAATACGAAGACAACATGATAACAGGAACAACATTATATGTATTATAATACATTCAAATCTATACATTTTACATCGTACAAACAATTTCACCATGGCATATTATGTACATTTAATTGTATACAAATTACAGCATAAAGATAAATTTTTATATATACACATATATTTTTACATTCGATGACTTCAAATTAAAAGTGAAGTGACTTGTGGCCAGGTATGGTGATCCATACTTGGAATTTGTGCACTGCATTTAACCCATCCAAGTGCACAGACACTTGTGAGAAGTGATTAATCACGCACACACACCGTGAACATGCACTCGGAGCAGTGGGCAGCCATTGGTGCGGCGCCCGGGGAGCACTTGGGGGAACCGTGCCTTGCTCAGGGTCTCACCTCAGTCGTGCTTTTGAAGGTGGAGAGAGTGCTGGGAATTCACTCCCACCACCCACAATCCCTCCCGGACCTGGGACTCGAACCCATGACCTTTGGGTTACAAGTCCAACTCCCTATCCATTATAATATATTATATTATTAAACAAAATGTAAAAATTATACACACACTACTCAAGAATTGGAACACTTAAACAACACAATGTAACTCCAATTCTATTCCAATTTTGTGAAATCAAACCGCCCACTTTGGAAGCAACACTGATTGACAATCAATTTCACATGCTGTTGTGCAAATGGAATAGACAAAAGGAAATTATAGGCAATTAGCAAGACACCCCCAATAAAGGAGTGGTTCTGCATGTGGTGACCACAGACCACTTCTCAGTTCCTATGCTTTCTGGCTGATGTTTTGGTGACTTTTGAATGCTGGCGGTGCTTTCACTCTAGTGTTAGCATGAGACGGAGTCTACCACCCAAACAAGTGGCTCAGGTAGTGCAGCTCATCCAGGATAGCACATCAATGCAAGCTGTGGCAAGAAGGTTTGCTGTGTCTGTCAGCGTAGTGTCCGGAGCATGGAGGCGCTACCAGGAGAGGGGCCAGTACATCAGGAGACGTGGAGGATGCCGTAGGAGGGCAACAACCCAGCAGCAGGACCGCTACCTCTGCACTTGTGCAAGGAGGAACAGGAGGAGCACTGCCAGAGCCTAGCTACCGAGATGAGATCCTCAAACCCCTTGTGAGAACATATGCCGTTGCGGTTGTAAATTACTTAACACCCACCCGTAACATAACTGGCTTCTCCTCCTCCTTGTCGATGGGGTTGTTGGTGCTGTGGACCCATGTGTTGGTGCACAAGTGCCTCAGTCTCACATACGAGTTTCTGAAGAGGAAACAAAACGACTGTCAAACACTCATTTCAGAGATATCAAAATATAATAATATGTATGATCTGCTTAATAATTAAATACATTTAAAAAATCAATTATGTCCTTGTGCTTAGCACAAATTACTGACACAGAGGTGCTCATATGGCATTCATTAGCATCTCATAATAATAATATCTACTACTATCAATATGACGAACCTCTGAAATATGAAGAAATGTTTAGCGTTTATCGGAAATCATTCATTCATTATTTACGTTAAGTGTAATTATATTCATTTATTCATGAACAAAGGTTAACTGGAAAGATAATTGCTAATCTCCAGTAAACCTTAATCTTAAGAGTTTACAGGAGGTCACAGCACATTCCTGCTGTGGCAAGGGTCGTCTAGGGTCATATTTAGGGGGCAAATGAGTTCATTTCACAGCTTAGCAGTTCTTCAAAAGCTTACTAGGGGATCAAACACTCTTGTACCGAGATGTCATGTGAGCACTAGGTTCAGGGCATACATGGTGGAGGTGGGATGCCTTCAGGTCACTGTGACCTCTGTAAACTCCAATCCAACATTTAAGAGGATATGACTGTCTAACGCTGAACAGTGGCACTATTGAGGATGTCAAAGAAACATCTGTGTCAAAAACACACTCACCAGACACAGAACCTCTAGTATATGCAACATTTATTAAGTCAGATCTTTAGTGATAGTTTGCGATAATAAAATTAAGTAATTAGCTTTAAAGCTCATGCATTTGCAGACTTGCTGTTGTAGTTGTATTGCACAAACCAAACATGAACTTTCCCTGAGTTCATGCCGTTGATGCCAACAGCGCCTGCAGAAAGCTATAGCAGTTACACACACACACACTCGCACACCCCTAACTTCTGGCTATCAAAGCCACTATTGTTCTTAGTGTGTGTGTGTGTGTGTCGCTTAAACACACCCCTACAAGGAAATTCAATACCTGTCAGGCCAGATAGTTAATTCATGCTTGTTTTACTAAATTGCCACAAGCACAATACACCTGTTCACATTTGTCTTGCACACTAAGGTGACATTCACACTGCAATCCAATCAGTTTTTTGCTAGGTAATGTGGTACCGGTCTAAACAGGCAATGCTTCTAATATGAGCAGCATCATCAGTGCAATAAATGTGTTAATCATTGTTTGTTCATGTTAATACATTAACTAATGACACCTTATAATACATGTTAGATTGTCATATGAAACTGAAAATATGATTTTTGCCATCCACCCCCGAGCTGTGTGTCACTTTCATTTCATGAGGATCTGATTTAGGCCTCATTACACCTAGGTTTAAGTGTAACCAAAGAGTCACAGAGCTCATTCACTTAAAGGACGCATATCTACACAATTACACACACACATACACAAGCAAAATTGGGCCTAATAGTTCAGACAAACATGCTCTTGTCACACACATAAATAGGCTTTAGATTGACCACAGGTAGACATCAGACACGGCTGTGTTCCTGGCAAAGTTGTGTAATCGTCTGTGTGACTAACAGGCTTACTTTTGTGTGTACGTGTGCCCCCTTACACTAATTAGCCACATCTACAACCCTCTGGTGCCGTGAAAGACCACTGGTTAGTGTGACTTAGAGAATTTCAGGTCACACTTAAAGCAAAATCCTTTTACTAGGATCAAACTTAAAGATGGTCTCTCTCGCACACATGATGAGGGCGTAGTTCAGCTTGTTAAATGAAATCTATTCAAAGCATGTGCTTGAGAGGGTCATGTAATCTACAGATGTGTACAGATAGGCTCAATATACAAAGAAGCAGTTATTCATACAAGACACACAAACACGCATCATCACATGAATCACACTGCATTAAAATCGAAACTTGTGTCATGAAACCACAAAAAAATCACATTTTCATTCGTCACAATCGTCATTTTGAACATGTTATTTCAAAGGCTATATCAAAAGGTTAAGAAAAACAAAAGGTCAAACTAGACACATATACAGGGTGTGATTTGTGAAAAAAGCGGAAGGGGGGCTTTGAGGTATATTTTTGAAAACTTTTTTCTCTCCGGGGTAAGGTTAATCATAGCCTAATGCTAGTGTGATCTGTTAAATGTCATGAAATGTAGGGCTGGGCGGTATATATCGTGCGATATATTATGCGCATCTCATCAGTAAAGACGGTTCTTTGATTAGCGCTAA
>JAUMHR010000060.1:6106955-6132317 GCA_032361145.1 Enteromius fasciolatus | reverse complement strand
TTTAGCGCCAATCAAAGAACCGTCTTTACTGATGAGATGCGCATAATATATCGTACGATATATATCGCCCAGCCCTAATCTACTGTATTACACGGACAGTCAACTATCCAACCAACTAACTAGAGGTGTCTGACTCTCAGCTTTATCCATCAGTCACTATAAAAACACCTGTCCATCAAAGTCAGTTCCGCTAAAGCTAGTACTGGACAATTCTGCTTCCCGTCCATCTAGGTTTAATGAAAATATACATACAGGCACACATGGATATGCTAAGATACACACAATGAACTCCAGAACAAACGTACACACACACACACACAGACCCATCCATCTGCCACATTCACTTATGAAGGACCAGAGTGACAGATCCACAGTCTGGAGTATCACATAGCTGCTTCTGTAAATCAAAATAATACCAAGCCTTCAGCAAAAACATTTGGTTATGTGCCATAGTTAATGAACAGGCAGAAATAAATGACAAGACTAAACCAATATAAATAACCAGCAGCTGACTGGCGCTCTCAGTATCATACGCTGACACAAGATGTGCTACCAGCTCTGAACAAGAGGGGTAAAGGGAGAAGGTGGTCAATTTTCAACTTAGTGACCTTCAGTTAGGTATTCCAAGTTTAATGAATGCATAAAAGATAAATTCTGGAGGTCTGGAGCCCCTGCTGTTTTATTAGTGTATGTGATCGGCACAGACAGAGACCTGCTTTAGTCCGTTCAGGGTCATTTAATTCTTTTTGGGGGAAAAAATCTGAGAAAGGCTTCAGTTAAAATGATCAAGTTTCCAATAAGACATGTTTCTTGATCACAAAATTTCACTGAAGACACTGAAGACTGGAGTAATGGCGCTGAAAATTCAGCATTGCATAACAGGAAAGTTATTTTAAACTGTAAAAATGTACTGTACAATGTTTTTGTGCAGCCACATTAAGAAACTTAAATAATAAATAAATAAAAATGTGAAGCATTATTCCTCGACGAATATTCAGAAAGCCTCAGTTCTCTGAGGAGGAGGACGTCATGGCTTCAGCAGCTTCATGCCATAGCAAGACAGAAAGAGACCGAGAGCGCCACTGACTTGAAGCCAAATGCCAGTTTTATTGCAATTATGAGGAATATAAACGGCCCTGAAAAATGCAAGGATTGCAAAGAAAAAAAAAGGGTGCTACATACAGTATGTGCCTTCAAGCACCTCAGTTGGACTTAAATGGTAATACAACAGTGCAAAGCGTGTTAAAACAACAACAACAACGTCACAGAAAGAATCCCTCAGAATGGGCAAAGGCTGCAGATATTAAACAGCCAGAACGAAGCAGCAGTGTCACAGGCAAAGCCTCAAACAGCTGGCATTGACAGTTAAGTTTTCCAGTTGACGCACGTTTTAAATCCTATTTGCATGCTTGTGTTTTAGCTAATACGATTTCAAACACAATAGCTGGCTGCGAATATATGGTCTTTCTGTGTTAAATCCACAATATTTCTGCATTTTTGACATGTTTCCTTTTGTTACAATTCTATGATTTTCTCTCTTTTAAATACAGCATGCCAAGGACCTCTGAATCATCTGAGACATTCACGGTGCTTATATGAAATTCTTATAATGTTATAATTGCTATAACATAATATTTAAAGCACATACACAATGCATGTAAAATAGCCAAATACCAACATATACAGGTATTAAGTTTATATGCATATCCCATAGGCCTATATATCATAAATGCATATTGTAATTAACATTTTTACAACAGGATCTCTCACCTACAGCATAGTCACATTTTAAAGACAAAATAAGCAGGCCTATAACCTGGACTTTAGAAATCAGTAATCAGCTCTAAAATTCTAATATGAGCATCTCTAGCTTTTGCATCTTGACTGAGACCTTGGGCACAGTTGGGAAGATAATGCACTAAATATACACACCAGCTGGTAGAGTGAGACAACATGTCATGCAAAAATGTGACAGCCTGTCACAAGAGCAATATACAGCAGAAGGGGCCCAGAGGTTTCTCCCAGAATGCCTAGGGCTCAGTTTCCACACAGCAGACAGCAGAGGACAAGGATAATTAACATCTTGACAAGTTTCACCAATAATGCTTTCCAGTACACGGAGTAAAAAGACTTGCTCCTAAAGAGCTCCATTATCATCAATTTTATTTCTAGCTCCATCAACCACACCTGAACCAGCTAATCAAGGTCTTCAAGTTCACAGAAAAAATGACAGACAGGTGTGTTATACCTGGAAATTCATTTCATTAATATTCTCTTCACAGGTAACTGCATCACATCTTTCAGTGAAAACAATATACAACAGCACCTTTATAATGCACCATTTAAAAGTGTTACACAGACAGTGTGCATATAGCAGCTGGGATTCCCATGCAGCCTTCTATCTGACAACTACCTTGCTTAGTTTCAAAGAAAAAACGCAATCCGTGCTCATGGGAAAAACGTGCCTGTGGCGACATTTCTGCAAAACGATACTATGTTGCACTAAAAGGGCAAACTGTTAAATATGTATCTGGAAGTGTTTTATTGTGTTGGTTGTATACATCTCAGAACACTGAAATTGAATATTTCTACAGTCACACAACAGGAAAATAGCATAAAAACACCGATCAAGCAGATGTCTCACAAAAGTACCTATAAATAAGGGCAAGTTTGGCACAGAAATCTCTACAACATTTCCAAATAACCCCTCAAGAGTGACATAAATATGGCCTTACCTCGAAATTTCTTAGGAGGGTTATTTAGGTCCCCAGATTCTGGTTGCACCACGCAGCGGTCGTCCACCAGACTGCAGAGATGAGAGACATGAGTCAGAGAACTTCTCTGGAGGCAGCAAATTGAGTATTTCTATTTTTATACAGCTATTTCTCACTTTTTCTTCACTGATTGTGGGGAAAAGAAACTTCAGAGTTCAAAGTACTGCATTGCTATTCGTAGCTGACGGCATGTTTAAAAAAAGCTACAATTTTTAAAGAAATATGCAACCAAAATGACTTTTTTGTGGAAGTCATCAACATTTGTAATTTTCAACCTTTCTTAACATAATATAATATATTCTTTAAATATTATACGGAAAATTAAATAAAATGTATAAAAATCATTTTAATCATTTAAAAATAAATAAATAAATAAAATTAATTCATTTATCGAGCAGACACCAGCTCAAAAAAGAAATGAGAAATGAAACTCGCATTCTTTGCTCAAGGTAAATCAGTCAGCAATCTTTTTTTGCAATCCTTGAATTAAGTTTTTATTACATCTGAATTATTATAGCATTAGCACACAGACAGAGAAACGACAAGCAAATCAAGAGGCCTTTGTGTTTCCTGAAAGGTTTATCAGCTTGACTATATGAGCCGCGGTTTTATCTTGTCCTCTTATATGAGCAAATGTCAATTTATACTAATCAAATCATTCAGAGATAATGTAATGACAGCTAAATTTGCCTCTCATTATACTTGCTCTATATCACTAAAATCCAGTGAAAAACTTTCATTTCACAAAGCTGTTAAACACACTTCTGCTTGGTTAGGAAAAACTGTGACAAGCACGTTCTATAACCAAAGCGAGTCAGTTATGGCGGTCTGAACAAATGACATAAAAGTTTAAGATATTTTCTTGCAATCATTTGATAATGTTTTTCTCAAGTACAGAGTAAAAATTTTTATTAATTACAGAAAACTGAGATGTGGTGTTGTCAGAAAGCAAAACTCAACTCTTGTTTGGGTTTGAATGGAGGAGGGAACATAAAGAGAAAGAACCAGAGATTATTGGGCCATATATGTGACCCTGGACCACAAAACCAGTTTTAAGTCGCTGGGGTTTATTTGTAGCAATATCTAAAAATACATTGCAAAATTATAGCAAAATTTTTATGCCAAAAATCATTAGGCAATTAAGTAAAGATCACGTTCCATGAAGATTACTAAGTTCCTACTGTAAACATATCAAAATGTCATTTTTGATTAGTAAAATGCATTGATAAGATATTCATTTGGACAACTTTAAAGATGATTTGCTCAGTATTTTCATTTTTTTGCACCATCCGATTCCAGATATTTAAATAGATGTATCTCGGCCAAATATTGTCCTATCCTAACAAACCATGTATCAATAGAGCGCTTATTTATTGAGCTTTCATATGAAGTATACATCTCAGTTTTGTACAATAAAAATTGGAAATATCCAAAAATGCCAAACAAGATTGTCATTAATTTATCAGTAGTCATATGGAGTAATAGGGACGGTCTGTGGCAACATCCATCTCAATATTTTAAAGTTAATATCCAATAAACCACTGACACTCTAAGCAAGCGTCTGGTTATGCCCACATACTGTATATTATTGGCTGCATTTTAAAACATACTGAGATGCAAAACAGAACTGCAATTTCCAGGCATCATACATGCATTAGAATATACAAAATAAACTTGTGCATATATATTATATATTATTTGTCTTATAGTAATTTTTAAAGGATAAGTTTAAAAGCAAAAATCCAACCTACTGTGCACTACATTTTTAGTCATTGTAGTCACATACATCACCATTTTTATTGAACTTACACGTAGTATCATAATTTAATACTATTCAGCAAGGGTGCATTAAACTGACATACATACAGTGAAATACATTTATAATGTAGGAAAATAAAATAAAATTAAATATTAAATAATTATTTTTCCTTTAACCTTTTAAAGAATAATGGAAAAATACTAAGCAGCACCCGTTTTCAACATTGATAAAATTGTTTTTCAATCAGCAAATCAGCATATTAAAATAAACAACACGTGACGCTGGAGTAATGATGCTGAAAATTCAGCTTTTCATTACAGGAATAAATACACTTTAAAATATATTTAATAGTTATTTCCATTTTTAACCATATTTCAGAATATTATAGTTTCTACTGGTTTAATGGAATAAATGCATGCTCAGTGAACATAAGAGACTTCTTACAAAGCATTATAAACTTTTGAAATGGTAATGAATGGAATACACAGTATTGCTGAATACCACAGGTGTGCGTGAACATCCAACTTGAACATACTCCGACTATTCGTCCATTTACAATTGACCTACAAATGCTGTCTACTGTATGTAGGCAACTCACCAAGGTTTTAAAGCACAGTTATACAAATGAACCAGCAACAAGTCTGTATGTAATTTGCATCCAGTTTTGGATGCAACCTGACAAGTGAATTTGACGATCTCCAGTGGATAACGTACAGGTAGCTTTGGCCTGTAGCCCATTTGCACCAGGACTGCCAGTTCTCATCACACCGGCGTTGTGTCCTTTCTGCTTCCCTGTGCCCAGCTGTAGGCCAGGTGGCTCATCATCCCATCCGTGCTAAGGTCGCTTTGTGGCACTGATACAAGCACTACACACTACATACACCAGTGCAGCTAAATATAGCTGTGGCTCATGAGGATGTGAACACAGTAACAGGGCAGAGAACGTGATTACAATGCACAACAACTAAACAACGCAATCTTGACAAATGAGATCTGTCAACGTTTTGTTCTTCAAAGCCAATCGCTTGCTTTTGTTGCCTTGGATGGGTGATGTGGGGTAGCCATGCGTTTGTGTGTGTATGTGTGTGTGATCACATCACGCAAGCTGGCAAAGGGGGCTGATTGCCAGGAGGTGGCAGGGTATGATTAAGCGAAGACAGCACAATCTCATTTCCAGGGGAAGGACATGAGGAGGGCAACGTTGAGACTCGATTTCCTTCAAGCGCAGGATCAGAATACACAATCGTAAATGTTGGAAACCACACCTATCGTCAACTGTCTGTCATTCTAAACAATGTTTTGTCCTGTATTCCAACATTTTCCAAATTTGTTTGTTTCTATAGTCTATCTACGTGTTATTTTTTGTTGGTTTTGATTGCTTCTATTGTCTTCATTTGTACCAAACGTGACTTTTTTGGCCTGCAAATTTTGGCTGATAATTTACACAATCCCAGCAAGGGAACAAGGATCTTCTCCATCCACAAATACTCACTTTGCACTAACTCTGCGATGCACGTTCATTTTGTAAACACTGAGTAGAAACTTCTGCATTCATCACGTATGACACTGTTCTTACGTGATTACATAATACATGAGGTTGAGCTAGTGCCAAGATGAGCATTTGCGGTTAAAAAGTAAATATGTATATATATTTTTTTTTTTAGAAATGATGATTGTTTTGCTAGATGATACCCTTATTTTCTAGCAGTTTGGACCTTTAACCCATTGGTCTTATGTTAGTAGTAGACCCCAAAAAAAGTCCAATCAGTAGTTTAGTCATGTTCTATATGACGCACAGCTCACACAGAAGTCATTTTAAACCAAGCAGCTTCCTATTGGTCAACACAGTGAACAGATGTAACCTACTTCTCCATCTGCATGCAGAACTTCATGGTCTAATGGTTAGAGAGACTGACTTGTAACCCAAAGTTAGCGGGTTGCAATATAGCTGGCCACTACTCTGGGTGTGTGCGTGTCTTCACTAATGTGTGTGTGCTCTTGGATGGGATAAATGAGGAACACCATGTCTGAGCACAGGTCACCATACTCAGTCGCACATTACTTTACTTGATCCCCATTGAAATCTTTAACTGAAGATAGACATGAATATCTTTGATGACATGGGGGTGGGGGTGAGTAAACTATCATTAATTGTTTTTATTCTAGATTAGTGAACTAATCCTTTAACTTTTAAAGATGACAGAAAGTTTTGCTACATAATGATGTGGTCGTGTTTACCAAAATATATTTTTCCTTTCATTAAAAACCTCTTTCATTGGGTGTTTCCTGTAAAGCCCAAAATGTTCCCTACACAAATTTTGATTTAAAATGACTTGAAACAACAGATTTCTCTCTGGTGATATATGCAGAACTTCTCCAGTCATTTAGTGTGCTTCAACCCATCCGCCTCCACTTTTTAGGTGCAATGCCCATATCTCAAAATCCAATCAACAGTCTCCATCATACATTTTTATCTTTTTCTACAATCTGTTACATTTGGATTATTGTTCATCACAATATGCCAGAAAAGATCTGTCTGTACTTTCATCTTAACTTTATCTAGGAAGGAGAAACGTTTCCCATATCCCAATCTGAATTTTAAGAACTTCTAAGACTTTTGACTTGGACTAGAGAGAAAGCACCTAGCAATGCTCTACTAACCGGAACTCATCATATCCCACTTAAACAAGCATCAGAAATCCACACTGTAATACATACTGCACCAAACATTTCTCAGTTACTTCTCGTTTCTGAGTATTGTACGTTCACTTTCTTCTTCCTATATTTTCATCAGGTTCCTCTTCTGTACAACACTGATGTCCACACACTGAGTGACAACACGAGGATGGTTATCTTACCCTAAAGTGCTGATAAATCCATTGGTGGATCCCTCCGCATACAGGGAGCAGATGTCCCCGATGTGGAGGAAACTGGACATTTTGTCTGACATTTTGCTCCACTTTGCGGTGTGCCTGTAAAGAAAATAAACAGAATCAGTTTCAATAAATCAGCATAACACCTATATGTCCTTTATTCATCTTATTTAGACATTACACGTCGGTTACCATCAGATGTGGAGATAGCAAGACAATAATAGCGGGAGGTCCATGGGGATGGATTCGAGAAAATGAGAATTTGCCATTTTGAGATGGCCTAGTTTTGGACAGGAATTCAAGGTCCTTCCGCTGCATGGGAGGATAATGAGAAACGCTCTAGAAAATACAGCTGTGCTACATGCTGAACAGACACTTAGTTATATACTCATTTTGTTGATTCTTCGAAATGTATTGTTTGTACCTTTCTAAAGGGCTGTAGCGCCTTGGTTCACCTAAAATAACTGTTAAAGCACAGTATAGGTCAAGGACAAGTAGATGTGACATCTGACCTGTTGAGGATCTCAACAAGAATATATATATATATTGTTATTGTTGCATTCATTGCTAGCAATACTGTTGCTAAATTAAATATAAAATGGCATAAAAATAAATAAAAAATATTTTATTTACCAAATTTAACATTTCTTATTTTAGTACATTTTATTAAAACAAACAAACAATCAAAGTGATAATAATAATTTAACAAATTAGAAACACTTGTGCACATGTGTAATTTAATTATATATATATATAGTGGGGGCACTGAACATATTAGCTATAGACCTATATATCAATTCATGTTTAGGCTAGTAGATAATTTAGCCCAAGCAACGGAACAAATAACGAGCGATACACACTCAGACCCTTTAATATATATTCATTCACAGCTAATCCACTGAACACTTCTGCTCTATGATCGAGTCATTTCTCCAGTCGGCTGGAGATGAAGCCTACAGTTCAATCAATGACAGACAAGTGCAAAGAACATCAATAAGAAACAGGCTGCACAGATGCTCAATATATATCAGGGTAGTACAAACAAACAGAGTGTTGACAGTGCTGAAGTAATATCAGCCTTTATAATTACTGACAGTTTAAGCACTATTGGAAAAAGAATGAAACTGTGTTTTCTTTGCCTGATTATGAAGACTAATTTGAACAGCAAACACTGACATCTCCACTGATAAACCACATTACAGCCTCATGCGGTGTTTGAAATTCAAATATCACCCAAGTGAATAATGCAGACGTTTACTTTATTTTATTACACAGCTTCCTGGAAATCTGATTGGTCATTCGTGACATTAAGGGGTCAAAATTACTGCACCACAAGAAAACCTGTTTTTTTATGTTCATGATCAGTTCTTCTGCAGCTCTACGAGGAAAATAAAATAATACTCTGATCGATATTTAATATCCGTTTGTTTATTTACTTCATAAGATAAAATAACCTATAAAAACCGTGTTAGAGTGTACTTTGTGATAATGACTGCCTGACTATGCATTGTCCCTTACTTAGTGACCGAAATTAAGTTGATAGTCTGCAATGACATCTATTCAGGAACAACAATAATGCATTACAGGCCCACTATAACAATTACTGCCTAAATGAAGTGCAAATCACAGGAAAACCTGAAACACTATTTTCCAAACTGACAAATACCTCAACCATAATCTCACTAGAAGTCAAATGCCATATATTTATAGTAGACTAGTAAACATGTTAAATAATTGTGTGCTGGACAGCTAGGTTAATCAAAACTAACCAATTCTCAAGTTTATACAAGAACGCTTGCTCTCAAAACAAGTGCACTGGCCAAATTGATTTGCTCCAGCTGTGTCTACCATACATAGTCCTTGGGAAGATGTGATTCTTCTGTCAACTGTAAAGCATGGGATATTATAGGAATCTTGGAAATATTTTAAAACTTTATACAAGCTTCACATTAAAAAGTTAAACAGTCTGTGGCCTGTTAAACGCTGAACGCGTAGCTGGAATGACAGATGTATGTGGGCTGTCCCTGAAACACTGAATCGCTTATTTTTTACTGTGTGGGGTTTAAATGTGGAGGCCGAACTTATCAAACTATAGTTTATATGTGTGGAAAAAATATTTCTACACCGACATATACAACTAAGACATCAACCTTGTCGCCGAGATCAAACCTAAGCTTAATTCGACAGGTGATAATAAACAGCCAATCAGAATTCACCAGCCTCGAACTGAGCAATGCATTTTTTTGTAAACCAAACAAACCGCTTTATTCCCAGAAACACACTATGAACACTAACCCTCCTAATAATACAGGATAATGACAGTATCCAGTAGCCTATCTCGAGGATGTGTGCGGTCCACCTGCCTCCTCCAGCAGCACTTGGCACTGTTACATATGGAAACGTTCTAAAAATGTTACAATGTTACCGCGACAACCTCAACCCGCGCATCGAACGCCTTTATTGACACATAGTAACACGCTGTCAAACTTCCGTTCTGCTCGCACTGATGGATGCATCAGTCATACATCCACTGCCTGACGGTGATGTCTCTTCTCGCAGTAACAGCAAGAGTTCAGCCGAACTTTACCTTCTTCAGAAGGAGACCGTGTCAGGAATAAAACACTGGCGGCGTGGTTAGCGGCAGAGCTGCTCCGGCCGGGATTTCTCGTTTAATTCCATGATACGCGAAAGTCCCCAATTGAAAATCGCGGCGTCTAGTTGCCAGTTGGATTTTGTCCGCACTTGGCCGCTTTCTCACCACCTCCACATGAGCCCCGAAGCTCCGCCCCTAAACTGAACGCGCATCAGGAGTGAGAGATGATGGGTAATGGAGTTCTGAACCGATAGACAGACAGACAGACAGACAGACAGACAGACAGACAGACAGATAGACAGATAGATAGATAGATAGATAGATAGATAGATAGATAGATAGTCACTACTGTATGTCAAAAACAGGCAGGCATATGTTCTTTCTTTTTCTGGCTAACAGTGAAAAGGGGAGGAGCTTAAGAGGTCAGGAGGTGACTGACTGTCAAAAACAGAAGGAGCTGTTTCTTGGGGTCAAGTGAAGAGTTTATTTTATTAAATAATATTAACAGAAGTGTAGAACTCTTACCTACTGCTTCTGCATTGTATTCCTTATTCTATGTAACTGCATGATGTGGTCTCGTGGAATTTAGAAAGTCCAGTAAAATGCACCTGATTTTTAGATGGTGTTTTTTGAAACACGGAGTAATGCCAAAGAGCATCAGATGCCTACTTACTCGTAGAAATCCAGCAAAACAGGTTTGCATCGGGCTAAACTGGTGGCGTGATGGACTACTTCCATGTGATTCCACTTCTGTCCTTCAATTCTGGTTTTCACTTTTTAAAAGTCTGACCCAAAAATCAAGTTGGTGATCTACTTTTTTTCTTTTTTTGCATTTGGCCTACTAAAAACATTACTCATGTTCATCAGTTGAACTGGAACACATTTTTGATGTGCTTTGGCACTGGCTTTTAACGGTGTTCCCTTGATAGGGCCTTTAAATATGCTCTGGGTTGTTTATGAAATACACCAAACTTACATCTGAATGCATTTAAAAACAGGCTGATAGGTAAGGAGATCAGGGCAGTGGGTTTTAATTGCATTGGCATATTTTTTAATAGGGTTTATTAATACTGATGGGTTAAGTCTACTTTAAAGCAGTTGGGTTGTTAGGTATCAGTATTGGTTTTTTTTGTTTTATAGCCACATTATAAAAATTTTAAATTGGCGTGTATGCATGTGTATATATATATATATGTGTGTGTGTGTGTGTGTGTGTGTGTGTGAGTAAGATTTTTTATGTTTTTTTAAAGTGTTTTATGTTCATCAAGGCTGCATTTATTTGTTCAAAATAATTGTTAAAATGTTAATGTTGTGAAATATTATTGCAATTTCTACTATTGGTTTACTATTAATATAAATGTACTATACATGTACATGTACTATAAATATAAATGATAATTAACTGCTGCAGTGAATTTTCATCAGCCATTACTCCGTTACTCCAGTTTTCAGTATCACAATACTTCAGTAATCATTCTAAGTTTCTTATTACCTTATGTTGAAACTGCATAAAATTTTTATTTTCATTTTTTTTGGAACCTGCGATATGTTTTTCATGAGGATTTCTAAAAGCTATGGTCAGATACACAACACACTTTTCCTGAGCAGCGTCCCAAAAATTGCCTTCCTGCTTCTGCAAAACCGCTATCACTCACATAAAGGTAGATCACCTAGCAACCTAGTGTGCGCTCACACCCTGAGAATGATGTCGATGCCCCACACACAGACAGACACAATAAAGGCACTTTGTGCTTGTCATTCATCATGTGTTGTATTCTGAACAGCGGGATGAGTAAGAGGGATCATGAGTGTGGGCGGACTCATGTCACTATTATCATACAAAGTTGTGTGTCTTGCATTGGGCTCTCACCTTATTCTCCACCTGTGTGCGTTTGTGTGGAGTGGAAGAGAGCACTGAGTAAGCCTTTGAGATGGAAATATCTGGAGCTCAAACCGAAAGTGGCCATACAGCCTGTCCTTTGATCTGTTGATGAATGCAACAGTTAACCCGCAAGAAAGAACAACAATCATCGTCTGTGGAGAAACACCGCAGACAACTATAAGATGTGACAAATGTCTTTATAAAACCATTGTTAGTGTTTGGAGCACAAAAAGAATTGGAGAAATTATTAATGATGTGTTTAAAGTAATAGTTCACCCAAAAATGAAAAATTGTTGAAAATGTATTTACCCTCTGGTGCCTCTAAAATGAAGATTTGAAGATGTTTAGCATCGCATCACTTCCTCACCAAAATATCCTCTTTAGTGAATGGGTGCCATCAGAATGAGAGTCCAAACAGCTGAGAAAAACATCATAATAATTCACACCACTTCAGGCACACAAATCTATTATTAAGGCATATTAACCGTCCCTTTTGAGGATTATTGCCATGTTTTTATCAGCTGTTTGGGCTCCATCCATTTTGATCTGTGTCAAAAAAATTGAGGGGTCTATAAATTCAAGGCAAAAATAAAATTAGCCAGCCAGATAGGATCAAAAAGCAATTGTTTGTCATGGTTGATGAGATTAAAGGTATAGTATATCAAAAATGAAAAATATGTCATGAATTAACCTCAATACGGTCATCTTCGGAACACAAATTGATACATTTGTTATAATATCTGAGAACTCGCTGGCCCTCCATAGACAGAAATGCAACCGACACAATTCATGGCCCAGAAAGGCAGTAAGGACATTGATAAAATAGTCCATGTGACATCAGTGTTATTTTATGTGTCGTAGTATTCCTGTGAACGCATGTTGAAGATTGAGACATAAAAAAGTGGTTCTTTTGGTTTTCTTTGTGCACAAAATGTAGTCTTGCGTCATTATGGTTGAACCACTAGTGTCACATGGACCATTTTAATTTACTACCTTTCTGGGCCTTGAATGTGTCAGTTGTGTGGCTGCAGGGTCAGAGAGCTTTCAGATTTTATTAAATATATCGTAATTTGTGTTACAAAGGTCTGACAGGTTTGGAACGACATGAGGGTGAGCAATCAATGACAGAATTTTCATCTTTGGGGGGAACTATGCCTTTAAGGATAATAATGAGCCACACATTAGCTTCAAGGACGACAAACACTGACGCCTTTTAAACTGACCCTATACTGACTCTCATACACTATGAATTATTATAAAGTTGAAGTCTTT
Organism: Enteromius fasciolatus; assembly: GCA_032361145.1. Classification (NCBI taxonomy): domain Eukaryota; kingdom Metazoa; phylum Chordata; class Actinopteri; order Cypriniformes; family Cyprinidae; genus Enteromius; species Enteromius fasciolatus. The sequence goes on along the minus strand of JAUMHR010000060.1, from coordinate 6,119,164 downwards.
TTCTTTTGCAAACATGATGAATACCTCATAATATGTAAACGTGGCCTCATTATAAGGTTTCTTAATTTGGATTAACTTAGAATGGTGTTAATAACCCAATTCACTTTCAAATGACAGGACATTCAGTGAGAAAAAATAAAGGCAGATGTGATTGTTTTCCATTGAGAAATGAATGGATGGTGAAAAGCAGCTTATTTTTAGTTTGGGCTAATATGCACAATGAATCATTTACACACACAAAAAGAAAGAAAGGTCAGTTTTGACTGGTCAGTTTTGGGTTTCAATCAACACCATATATTTCCATAATACTAAAGGTTGACAGTTACCTCAATTAGTCGACACAGTAATGAGAATTACATTCCTCTGAATATCCACTGTTTGGTTTCTTGAACTGAATCCGGCTGAGCACAGCTTGGTCTGCATTCGTGCCCCGAGGGTCTCGGATGATCTCCAATAAAGAGAAAAAGAGTATAAATAAATTTACCGCTCTTCGTCTGTTGCACCCACCATCATATCCCAACATATTCTGCATATAAACCACACAGATGCAGATGAACCAGAGTTATGTGTCCCGTTCCACCCTACAGGACAAAGTTCTTCCTCACTAAAAATAAAAGACAATTATACCGTGATAATGGCTCTGGTTTTCCCAGAGGAAATGGTCTTATTAAGCAAGCATTACTCTAAGTGGGTCTTGTATCTTATTGCTCTGCCAGCCAGAATCGTCATTAATAAGCCATTATTTAGTTTAGAGTCACATGCATGTTCCACAGCTTATCAGTTGGCATGCTAGAAAAGCAGCAACATATGCTTGACGACCAATATGCTCCAAGAGATGTGCATCGCTTTATCATAATCTATAATCCGCTCTAGAATGTGGTAACTATGGAAATGAATCATTTGTACTCATCTGAGATATGATATCTGAGGATACGGCGCAGACAGACTCTTCAGAGAGAGAGAAAGAGATCCAGAGGAAAGCGTTTGAAATAAAAAAGGCATAGCTGTGTAATATATTCGCTTAATTTCCCCTCATCGAAGCAGGCCCGTGATCTTGCTGTGAGCTGTTACACCATACAAACTGAGTTTAATGTCACTTTCTTTCTCCGTTCCGGATGACAGGACCTCCCGCAGTCTGTGTGGAGTAATAAGGGCCGATTAGCAGGTTTGAGCTCCGAAAGCTTTATTAAGTCACTATTAAGCACTGTGCAATTTGACTGTCACTAATGGAAGCGTGGAGGACAGGCGTGACGGATGGGAGGAAACTAGGCTCAGTGTGTTGCTGCAAACGAAGAATTAGAGACTGTTAAACAGCAGAGGACAAGCAAAGACAGCTTTTACACAAAAATATTGCTATTTGATGACTGGAATGTGTTGCGTGATCTTACCTTAGGATATCAAACACGACGCATGTAAGAATAAAAGTGTTAACAATGGGGGGATGAGTTTTAATATCTCTATATCTCCTATAATATATCTTTAGGAACCTCCAGCAGGTTATCTCTGTGTTATGTATATGGCTTATACTTACGGCCTATAAGTCGTTATCTGGGCCACTGGAATATTTTTTTTCTCATGTTGCAGTGAAATTCTCCTGACAGTGTTCTATATTAAAATATATGGCAACACGTTTTTAAACTCGGCTGCAATGAACACCAGCAGCGAGGACATTAACCGAGTCTTGAGGGACACACTTGTTTAGTAAAACACTGACCTACTTTCTCCTAAGGATCTCAAGCCATAGAAAAAAAAAGGACAGTTAACAAACAGAAATGCATCTTTTTGGGGATCACAAGTTTACTACCCATTTTTTACCCGTTCCATGCCATATTATATAATATATGTACAGTATATGCAAGCTTTTTAAATTAATAAATAAATTGTTAATTATCATCATTATGTAATCACCATTGTCATTACATTAATTAATGATTACACTCATGATATATTCATATCATTCAAGAAATATATTATTTTATGTACATTTTATGTTTTTTCATTAAATATATTACCTATATACAAAATAATTATTGTATTTGAAAACGTATTATATTTTAAATCAGCATTTCTCATTGATTATAATTATTGAAGTATTTAAAATCATCAAAACGATCACTTTATTTTAATACAACAATAATGAAATAAATAATAATAAATGTATTTAATACAAGGTAATATAAAAAAGCAAATAATAATGACAATATTAAAAAATTAATTTTATGATTTTCTCAGTGTGTTATTTAAATATATAATTATCTAAACTAATACTGATAAATATTTTTTATCAAAATTAATTTTTGTATTTTCAAGCATTTTCAGGGTATTATTAATAATGAAAATAAAATATTAATAAACAAATACTAATGAATAATTGCAATAAAATGACAAACTTTCTATTCTTTTTTTGTCAAAAATTTATCCCAAGATTATTTATTAATTATTTATTAAAGTGTGGATTTTTAAAACGATTTTTCATGTATTGTTCAACACAGCTGTGAATCAAGTGAATGAAACTATTCTACGCACCCTGTATAAATTTACTGTTTCTTTAAAGAAAAAGATGACTCTGAATCATTAAAATCAAAAAAACAAAACAAACTAATCCCGAGTCCAATATGAAATATAGCCTATTGCCGGTGTAGTGCCGAATTTTGACCCCCTGCCAGATTATGACTCCCCTAGTTTTGGTAGGTTTAGCGTTAGGTGTGGGGGAGGGGTTATGATTAGGGGCGGGGTTAGGATTACTATTGATTTCAACGAGGGGAGTCATAATTCGGCACAACACCGGCGCACTTGTCTTTTAGCTTTGTTCTGAAAGAAAATTGCCCCTAGGTGGCGCTCATGGGGTGGTAAAAGTATTTCCATGGTAACGCTGTACACAAAGCATCTCTCTTTATCAGTCATTACAGGCATGATGAAATAAAAATGAGACCAATCATACCAATCAACGCAGATTAGCGGTATTAATTGGGAGTCGTTAAACAATTGCTATTATAAGACACTGAAAGTGTTTTTGAGCTTGTATGCATGTTAAACTGTTGTTGTTGGGACTCCCAAAACCAAAGCCAAAAAGTTAACTTTTCATTACCTATAATAGGGGCACTTTAATAACTTAACTTTTATCTGAAAAAACAGAAGCGATGAGCACAGGACACAAAGTCAGAGATGTGAAGAAGTGTCTCTCAGTGCTGCTCAATTTCTCTGATGTGACCTCCTTTATTAGTCAAACTCTAAGTATACACCTTAAGAAGCAGAGCTGACACTTGCTAACTGAGCAGAGAATTACTGATTTCACTCTTCAACCATTGTGTTAAACACTCCAGCCTACACGCACCGTCCAGTCGATATCACACATCCCGTTACCATAGAGACCCGGGAACGTGCTCACTCGCCAAACCCTGTGACTCATGAGACAAAAACAGGATTCGGAGAGTTTGCCACAATCCTCACATTATCAGCCCATCCAAGTGCAAGGAAAAACAATCACAAGCACCAGACACACTGAAGAGGGCATGACCACTTCAGCGTTTGGTTTTCAGAAACGTCTAGAACATTGGCTTCCATCCTTGCTGATTTAGGTCAACATAGATAGATAAAATATTATTTATTAATATACATGTAAAAAATACTTTAATAAATATACTATTGATACATATGGACAGATTGAAATTTTGCACATTTTGGTAATTATTATAATACAATATTATATTGTTTTCATTATTATAAATAATTAGGTCCCTATCTTATAACATCCTAAACATGCTAGAATAAATTATTCTAAAGTATTGCAAAAAATAATAATAATTTAGATTTTTTTTTTATTATTGTTCATGAATAAAACAATTTAGAAATATGTATTTTAAATGTCATTTATTTAATTTTTTTATACAAATAAAAACTAATTTCTATTATATAACGTATTTTATTTACAATTGTGTTTATAAATACAAATAAAATATTAATGAATAACTAAATAAAAACAAAGCTATTTAGCAATACTAATATATATTTTTATTTGTATTATTAAAGTCCCAGACTCAGTGTATGACATCCTAAGACTTATTTAAAATAAATAGCGAAAAAATAATTTAGTACAACATGCACTGAAAAATGTCTACTGACTGAGATTTCCATAGGAAGTTCAGTCCAATGGATGAAACCAAACTCGATGTGTGAAAATGTCACTGATAAAGGAAGAATCTATCTGCTCCTACCCAGCATGCACTGTGCTTTGCTCTGGTTTCTGGTCTCGGTGCTAATTAACCCAGATGTGGATATTAATATTGTGATGGAGATGAAAGGGGCTGGAGTGAAAATGGGGCAGATGGAGAGGAGAGGGGGCAGATTTCAGGGTGGCGTCAGAGTGAAATGGGTCACTCCCATGTGTGACAAGAGACTAAAAGCCGTTACTATATTAAAACACCCATGGGCACTTTTTAATTGCTCATTGCCCACTAGGATATGCTGAGAAACTCAGACTGCTCTTAAAGGAGACATTTACACTCGAATGACAAGATGCTGCTGTTGTACGTTTTGGAAGAACTGATAAAGTTTGTTTAACACTTCATAATAACTTCCACTAAACACTATAACTCTGTAACAAAAAGGTGTATCATCTTATTATCAACCCTACACTGGATTCTCAAATATTACTATGTAAACAATGTTTAAAGATTTGAAAAATTAAGTAAATAGATAACAATAAACAATGTACAGTTTACATAGATGCCTATTTATGGTTTTCCTTTCTTACATTATTAAAATCAGTCAAACAATGAATTGAGAATATAAACCTGAGGAAAAGTAAAAAATACCTTGTGAAGTGAAGGAAACATAAGCACAATTAATTCCTTTTTTAAGTATTATTATTACCATTTAATATAATTAGGTTTTATTAGTTATTTTAGGTTTAATTTTTAAATAATTTTTTAGTTTTAGTAGATTTGTTTTGATTGTTATTCATTTTTCTTATTTTTTATTCCCAGATTAATTTTATTTATTTAAAATTAATTTACATTTTTTTAATCTAACATTTATATTTTATTCTCATTTCAGCCTTAATTTAAACGTGTGCTTTTTCTCCGTTTTATTTTTCAATAACATTAAAAACACTTACAATGAGCAGCAATAGCTTAATGTCCATAAACATACTGATGTTTGTACATAATACCTTGTTACATACTAATAATAATAAATAAAAATAAATGTTAAATTAGTTATACGTTAAATGTTAAAATATATATTTACTATGAACATTTTTATAGTAAATATACATTTTATAAAAGTAGTATACATGGTCCTTTAACGTAATGTAAACAAAAACTAATTATTAAAATTTTCATCAAAAATTGTCATAAAGGTTTATTGCTAAATGTACACCCAAACATATAATTAAAAGATAAAATATGTATGTTTTGCATACATACACACACACACACACACATATATATATATATATGCATGTATAAAACAAAACTGAAAACTTTTGCCCCCAAAATCCAAAAAATTTATATAAATGATAATAATAATAATAATAATATTAATAAAAAATAGGTATTTCTGCTGGAGCATCACACTTTAAATTATGGTAAATCAGTCATTGTATATGAATATAAATATTTTTAAATATCAAATGAACCCAAAACATTTCTAACAGTTCTAACTCATCAGGACACATTCTTCAGTGTAGAACTGACATATCTAATGGTAAAAACCCTGTGCAGTTTGAAGCCCCACAGTGACAGGCTTTTCTCTCTGGTATTTTCTCAGCATTAGTCCCTGTGTGTGTCCCGGTCTGGGTCTTATCCCGCTGTCCGCCTGCATAGTCAAAAGTTAGTTCTTCGTACTTTTCTATATCACGATTTGTGAACAGAGCGAGTCTGGGCAGCAGCGAGTGCACTCGGACAGGCACCATGAGCAGATTGGGCTGGCAGGAGTGGTTGATGAACCTCCCCACATTGCCTACATTCACAGGGTCGACAAACGTCTGGGTGACCCTGTCCTCTCCGCTGTGCTCCTGCACAGCAATGATATAGTTCATATCTAGGGGAGTCTGGGAGAGCTGGCGGCAACGGGCCTCGTGGCACCCGATTACTTCCCCGGCGTATTCGCATATGAATCGGCCACAAGAGAGGCGCTCCAGAGCCTCCACCCCCAGACCCCTGTCCTTGGTGCTGAAAACACCCAGACGAACTTCCACCGCCTTTTGAACCACACGGCTCTGACAGGACTCGCTGCAGACGCACAAGGCATTGCACTCAAATACAGGCCTGCTGTAGCCGCCGTCCTCTCGCGGTTGGTTCAGACGTCCCATGCTGTCATACGTCTGGCCGAACCTCAGACAGGGGCAGCTGTCGGGCAGGCAGGACCCGGCACGACACGAGCAGCCCGGGAGGGTTACGGCACTTGGATCAAGGTCACAGCCTGGTCCTTGTACATTATCTGGCAGATACTGGAAAATCAAAACTAATTAAGACTTACTGTAAACTGGAAAAACAATCTGAAAGTACAGTCACACCAATAATTATACAGACACCATATATAATTCTAGATATTGTTTTACTAGTGGGTGCGGGATAAAGAAACATTTGTGACCCTGGAGCACAAAACCAGTCATAAAGGTATTTTTTTAATTAATGAAAGCTGAATAAACAAGCTTTCCATTGACGTATGTTTGTTAGGACACGACGATACAACAATACAATACCACTTTATGAATATTTGGAATCTGAGGGTGCAAAAACATCCAAATATTGAGAAAATCCCATTTAAAGTTGTCCAAATAAAGTTCTTAGCAACGCATGCTGCTTATAAAAAATTGAGCATTGATTTATTTATGGCAGGAAGTTAACAAAATATCTTATTGGAACATGATTTTTGGCATAAAGGAAAATTTATATTTTTTTTTACCCATACAATAAATTGTTGGTTATTGCTACAAATATACTTGAGCTACTTATGACTGGTTTTGTGCTCCAGGGTCACATTATATAAATATTAAAAACGTCCTCATACAATGGACTACAATTACATTTTATAACAATTTGGGACCAAAATTATTCAGACCTTTTGAAGTGTTTTGCTAGTGTGACCTTTTTATACCACAGACTGTGGTATTGTGTACTTCAATCTAATTCATTATACCTTTCTATCGAAGTTTTCTGACATTATCAAGAGGATTTTTTTCTGACACAGTTCTTGTCATATTTTATTACTATGTTTTAAACTAAAACAAATTAACTGTTATAATGTGAGAAATGTTGAATGTGTCCGATTACATTTTGTTTTGACTGTATATGAAAGTGCTGCCATCTAGTGGTGCTATGGGTACTCATACTATATAGATCTACTTATCGTCATTAAAATAAATTTAAGTGATGTTTTAAAACACTACTGGCCTGCAAAATTATGAAAATGCTGATATATCTATAACGACTTTAATGTAAGGCGAGTGAAATGTTACCTGAAAGTTGGAAAAAGCCTCTTTGGAAACGTTGTTCTCAATCAAAACAGGAACATTCTCGAGCCCGCCACTCAGGTCTCCGCTGTAAGATCGCATCATATATATTTTTTTATAGTTTTCCGTATGATTTGGATGTGAAAGAGGACATTATTAATTTGTGGCTTGTTATGAATATCGATGTTTTCATGTAAGAAATGCGAACGGAAGCGGAAATGCTACAACGCTCGAAGTCGATGCAAACTAAAAGTCCTGCTCGAGTTTAGAAAGAAGTTTTTAGGATGCCATTTGCATATTAATGTTGAATTGAATTGAAAAAAAGAAAACATTTTTTATGTCACAGAATGGTGCATGCTAGAACGTCTCACAGAAATATTGTTGTTGTAATATTTATTAGTTTATTGGATCGTTCACAAAATTAGATGAGACTTCTTCTTAGAAAATCCTGATTATATGAATTAATTTATCTATGAAAACATGAGCTTCAGTTTTGTAAAGTCTTTCAAAAATCAATGCAACAGTAACACCGCCGATTAAAACAGACAAAAAAGGCACTAATTAAACAACCACAAACTTGACTGTTCAAATGGTTTAGTTTTTTTATTGAACGTTTAACCACAAAAACATCTTAACAGACACCAAGACAAAAAATTGTGTAAATACAGAAAAGCACTAAATACTTTAAAAACAGTCTGATTGGCACTTTAGTGCTTTCCATCCAACTCCGACTGCCATTTTTCTCTGCAAATGGTTGTTGCATGATAAATGTTCAGCAGGCAGCAATGTATTTTAAACACAAATTTTTGTAGTTTAACAAGACTTTTAAAACACATAAGGGCAAATCAAAACATTAGCTATTAATAAAAAATGAAGAAAATAAAAGGCATAAATGTCTGTTTATCCAAGGTTTATATTTGCATGACCGTAAATATATTGCATGGAGATGTTAACAGTTGTTTTATAGCAGATCAGAACAATATACAACACTGGCCTGTTTGCATGAGCAAGCACCACAGAGACAATAACAGGTTGCTTGACAGATCAAAAAAATAAAGGACCAGATACAGTATAACCTCAGCCATAATCAGGCAGGAAATGAGGCAAACACATATCTGCTTATAGCAAAGACATCATCACAATGGTCCCATACAGAAATTAACCGATCTACCACAGCCAACCAAGAGAAATTTAGTTTGAATAATTAAAGTATATGAAAAAGACAGGAGTTGAGTGTTCGTAGCCATCATCTTGACTGTGGAGTCAACCCAGGGCGGTGTCTAAGTTAAGGTTTCCCCTTTTGTGACCTTAAGAGACAAAACAGAAAACAAATTGGCTTTATTTAACACAAATTAAAACAAGAAGATCCTGTAAACTCTTGTTATTGACATACTCTGGCTTCAATGTACTCAATCCTCCTCTCCAAAGCAGTAAGCTTTTCATTCAAAGTGGCTAAACGGGACCTGCAGGACATATCTGAAGAGAGAGAGAAAAAACGGAAGCATTTTTATAATAGCACACATAGCCATAAATTCCTGTGACACAAATATCATGCAGCAATCTTAAAAATATTTGTAAAAAAAATAGTAAGCTATGAATACAAATATGATTGAGAATTATATTATATACACTATATAATACAATTTAATAATTATTATAAATATTAATAATTACATAAATAAAATACACACCGTAATTCTTATAAATAAATTACCTTTTGGTTACATTATTGATATTACATAATACTGTAACGTTACTAACACTGAAATGGGTCTAGTTTATCAAAACAAACTGCATTAGTTAGTCTTTACATTAGTACACTCTTTTCGTCTCTTTGACCAGAAGCAAATATGTGTATATAGTGTACATTTCGGTATATTAGCAAACTAAACAATCATATAAAACTAGTATAGTAATCGTCAAAGTGTAAATCTGAAACATGAACAACATCAGCATTAACGTTACACCGACCCAACGCCCTGCATGTTTTTCCTGGTCATTGCGCTGCCTGTACGCCTAAAAAACTACTTCTTCGACATATATACTCGCTTATTATACAATTAATCGATTCTACATAGCGTTAAAACAAACAAACTGATGTAATCCACAGATTTTCCACATATTACGCAGTCGAATGACCCACTGCTCTCGATTAGCATGCTAGCGCGGAGAAAAGGCGTAATAAATTACGTAAAAATAGACGACAAGCCGCAGCTTCTCCAGCTCACCGAAGGAATTGAGAAAATCGGCTATTTTCTTAATGCTGCTGGTTATCACTTCGATATATTCACGGTTCGCCCAGTCTTGATGAATTTCCCTTTGCACTGGATCCTCCTGTCCGGCCATCGTGAGCTAGTTAGCATTAGCATTAGCGATAGCCGCTGAGCAGCAGCGCCCCCTGATGGACAAATACACCCTTCGGGCAAACAATGAAACAAACGGAGGGATCGTTTGAAACTAAACACAAATATGAGAGTTACAAAAATCAGTTAAATAAGTAAAAAGTGAGTAAATACATTATAGAAATAAAAAAAATGCGTTATATGCACGTTGTTTCACAACTCAACTGAAATCTCCCTGTTAAATATTACATTTTCTATTCTTATTTTCTATTCCTATTCTTTTCTATTACAAAATCTACTGCATTTTGTACTGTTTGATAGTCATAACTCTTTAAGATGCAGCCAGCGCGTACAAACGCAATAAACGGAAAAATATATATACAAACAGAAAAATAATAACATTGTGTTGCACGTTATTAACAGACATACGCCTTGCGCGTGACCATAACACATCTGGAGATTCATAACGGATCAACCGTCAGAGTAATTATGTTTATACCTTATCTATAGTGTTCATTTCTAACCGTATGTACTGATGTGTGTCCGTTAGCACTGAAGACTTCCGGTTCTGTTATTTTTGGTGGCTTCGTATTGAAACTGCAATTTCTTATCATTTTTATCATTACTTATCATGTTGTACGGTGGTTATAGTTTGTAGTGCAAATACTTTTACCGTACTTTATTCTTCTAGTTATAGAAGTCACACATTCACAGAAAATAACTTACTTGTGTGTTGGACAGAAAACAGTAAAATTATAGTACAGTTTTATTATATTTGAAAGGTATTTTGACCTGTATTGTACAGAGGTCAGGTCACTAATAAGCCCTGTCTGTTTGGCAATATAGTAGTGTGAACTGTTATTGTGTAACGTATTGTGCTTAATTGTTTTAAATCAACAGAGCAATGTCTAGAAAGTTTAGAAACTGTAGACGAAGCCTTGCTGTCGCTTTGGATCAGGCAGCAGATTTATCATTATCATCTCCAAACTGCAGCCCGATTACATCACAGTATGACACGTATGTATTTGTTGACTGCACAAAGACAGGGCTGCCGACTCCCATGCAATGAGCGTGAGATTCGCATTTGACTGTCTTCACACGCTCTCACACCATACCTCCAATTTCTCAAGCTGAAAATCTATTTGATCTATCTTATCTAGGCTGCCCATTGCGTCTAGCCAAACACCACTGGTGATTGATCGATTAGGTTATGCTTTACAGCCAGGCCGCTGCTGGCCAAATGGGTGCCCTAAGCAGAATAGTATTGTTGTGCCCCCCCCTCAAAAAGAAAACTAACAAACAAACCAAAAACACCTACTATAAGGGGTCAAAATAGAGCGGTATAAAATATAGAAGTAAATAAAGTGTAATTGCATTGCGTCATCCATAAATTACAATTGGGTACAACCTACAATCCTAGGTTTTTGGAAAAGTTGGCAGCCCTGCAAAGGCCAGATTGCATGTGTTTTTTTACATATACAGTTTTATCTGTGCTAATTGTGCTGCAGATGTCCTAATAATCATGCTTGTCACTAAAAACGAGGGCATTTTCTATAAATAGGAATGAAGACATTCAGTGCCGCACATGTTCTGCAAAACTGCAAGATCTACACGGGCTCCTCGGTCGGTTTTATCATCATCATCAAAAGCATTTCAGGCATAACTTGCCAGTTTTGGACTTATTCCCTCTTTTATTTTCAGATGTACAGACCTTGGAGGATCTTGTGGCAAAGCTGGAGTTTGAAAATGAGCTGAACCGTGTCTACAATAGATTCCTGCAGAGTAAAAACCAAGACCATGGAAAGAACACAGAAAGTGTGAAATGCGATGTGGAAGAAAGAAGTACAGGCCGCTGGGATGACAACAGCAAGGAGGAATATTCCTTCCTTCTAGACATGATACTAGAGATTGAGCGGGACAATGACTTCACTGCTGAATGTGATGTCAGTGCTTTGGAGCGGGACTTGCAGTTAACACCATAGTTTTAATGCCCTCAACGATTTATATGTTATACTTCATTTCAGTTTGAAGGAAACTAGGCCTTTTTAAAAAAATAAATAAATAAAAATTAGCTACTTAACAATTTTTGGCTACTTGGAAAGTTGTATGATTGCATAGCAGAGTTTATTGCAATATAATACAGTGCATGCATGTCATTCTCAATTACTACTTGTGTAAATAAATGTATTCCTGCACTAGGAATTAATATTAATAATCACTTTACATTCTTATGTAATAACATATGAACAATTTTTTACCACTGATCTGTTTAAAAGTACAGCTCATCAGTACTGGTGATTTTTTTTTATATTGATCTACAGTTTTCTTTTTAATTTAGTTTATTAATAATATATTTATTTTTATTAGACTGAATAAAATAGTTGATATATTACTATTGATCTATACTGTTT
>JAUMHR010000060.1:6060745-6078524 GCA_032361145.1 Enteromius fasciolatus | reverse complement strand
TTTATGGGCGGGCCTTAGCCAAAGAAAGCTGCTATAAGTTCCAGACCTTCAGCCGTCAGTCTGAAGGTCTGGCTACGCGAGACTAGTAGTAAGGTAGCTTGGCCAGACTGAGCTCCTATGAGCTTTAAAGTCGCGGAAGCTAGAATAACTCTGCAGTTTTAACAGTAAAGCCTTTAACGCTGCTACAATATAAACTTAACAGTAAGTTCCCTTACCATATACAGTAAAATGCTGTTAAATGTACAGTTTCTGTAAGTGAAAAAGAACAAGTTGTCTTATAATTGAAAAAGTTTAAAAATTATTTAATTAATTTTTTTACAGTGCATGACAGCAATTTTTTTTATATTGTAGGATTGTTGTTAATAAACACAAAATAAATAAGAGAAATGCATAAAGATATAGATTGCGTTTATCTCAAAGACATAAAATAAGCCATAACATAGTCCCATGTACTCAAAGTTTTCCCAATATAGTCCAGTTCATGTATTCTGATCCTCTTGCCTTTGCCTTTGATTAAATGAGAACCTTTGACCCTGTTATGTTAAACAGAATTAAACCTTCAAAAAGAATCAACAACTCTCTTCTGCAGCATTTTAGAGCACAGCCCGAGTGTTCAATTATTATGCCTGACCTATTTATAAACCTCACTTTCACGGTTACTTTACCTCTGAATATAACAAATAGATGTTATTTTTGCATGAATGATTCACAAGCTTGTTGTTATTTAGCATAGCAATAGACAGTTTTACACACTGTTGCATCAGACAAACCTCTAACAATTTCTTTTTTTTCCCCAGAGGGCTGACCACAGCTTTCAGATTGATCTGACAATTTGACAAATTATACTACTGTACACTTCCATTTGAGTGGAAAAGTTTGGAGCAATTTTTGATAATCATATCTACGTGTCCTTGCACTCCCTAAAACTTCGTCCTACTGTATTTGCCTCATTCCTCTAGATCTCTCTGCCATTATGATGTTGAACAGACCTCTTTTTCAAGGCAAAATTGGTCCCTTTGTGTTAGAGGTGGTTATTATATAATCTATTGCAAGTGTTTGCTGGTCTAATCACCGCTGTGGTGCATGTGCGTTTCTCTCCACCGTCCTGTAAAAAATACCCAAATTACTTGTGTGTATGGAAGACAAAGCAAGCTTTGTGCTCCCATCGGTGTGTGTCTCTCCATCAGCGACCAACCCCCTCCTGATTCCCCTCTAATTGGTTGAGAACAGAACTTGAACAGCGCTTGAGGGGTCTTAGCACAGCGTTCTGGAACTTGGATCTTAAGCAATGCCTGATGCATACTTACAATATGAACTTACATTCCTCCCAGAGGCAGCAGCACATTAAGTTTCATTCTGTAATTATACCTTCTTTTATGCTGTCTTGCACAGACGAATGGCCTCATCATTAAAAGCCTTTTCATAAGAGTTTGTGTTCGGATCAACCCGGTGAATCAAATCCTGCAAGTGGGCAGCATTTCCTTCGCTTTGGCTTAAATGTAAATGTGTAATTAGGCTTCTGTGTTTGATATAACGCTGGATTGTAGAGGCTGGTAATACAAGGCTGTAATTCTCTGCATCTTGTGTTGTTGCTAAAAAAGTAGACTAGAAGACAGTCACTGCAATTTTGCACAATACCGGTGATTTTCTGACATTTAGACATTACGGTTTAAAAAAAAACAATATTATTTATTTTTAATCATTATTCATTTAAATCAGAACTTTAGACTTATAACATCTTACTAGTTTGCAAGTCCTTTATAACTAATAAACTTTTTTTTATTTGCACAATAGCGTCAAAGGAAAACAATTAAAGCTCTCCAATTTAAGAGAAATATCTTGTTTTTTGAGCGTGACTGAACTCTATTGTGTCCTCTGGTAACTTAGTTTCTGACTCTTTGAATAGTAATGCTTTTAGATACATTTGGATAGTTTCATATTATTTCTCACTACGTGAACATGACTTAATTGAACTATTTTTGTTACCTGTTTGTTGGGAAGCTGGTGGTCTCGTGTTGCGGTTCGCGTAATTTATTCTTGGCATTGAAATTGTGGGGCAATAAATATCTTTTTTCATCACTGCCACCATCAGGCCAGACTGTCCATTGCACCCAAAAATGCTTGGCGCGAAACGATAACTTTTTTGTGTGTTCAAAATATATATATTAAGCGAGTACACCGTGAATCTATTTTCCAAACCGTGCTTTTGGCTTGTCCTGAAACGCTCCGGTACACATAAGCATTTATATTCGGACTATTTAGGTTCGGGTAGGTACCGCAGCGGAGTAGCCCAGTACCTGCGTGATTCGTCTCTTAGACGTCAACAGAAAGAAGTAGTTTCGCTACAATGTTCTTCCGCGACTCGCACGCAGTTAGAGCGCTGAGCGCCAAAAGTTACGGATAGCTTCTTGGCGGTGTACGACGCGATGATAAACGCACTTTTTTGTTTTATTTTTCTGATATTTTAAAATCATGTTTCAGACGAATAAAGCTTACGTAGCAACATTTCTAAGCCTGTCGCGTGCTCACAGTATGCCTTTTAAAATAGGGTAAGCAGACAGCCAATCATAATCTGCCTCAGTGCTTGCTTCATTAAATATTCAGAAGCTTTTTAACGTCTGAGGGGAAAAGATATATAGCATATTATTTGTGTATTTAAAATTGTGTTATTAAAATGTATATTACACGTCATAAAGCCTAAAAAGCAGAGTGGATTTACATAAAGTTAAGGGTATATTCTGAATACGTGACAGACTGAAATGATGTTAATTTTATAGCATTTTATATAATATTATTGCAAATTATATGAAGTGCAAACAATTTAAAACAACAACAAAACAAGGTAACGTTTCCCATTAATAAAAAAAATATTTTGGATAGTTAATTTCAAGCGTAAAAACCGTTTGTGACTCCACCTATCTTCACAGACAGCAGCCAGATACGAGAGAGAGAGAGAGAGAGAGAGAGAGAGAGAGAGAGAGGTACGCAGGGGTAGCTGTTTCACCCGAACCTGACGAATGCATGAAGCTCGAACCTTGAACACCAACCATTACTCAAAATTGAAAGATCAAATCGTAACAGAGGGACGCACAATTTGTTACTGATTCGCTATATCTGGGCAATATTGTTCAATTACAACCTCTCAAGTTTCAGTAAAAGATATTGGAAAGTCGTGACTGGGAGAACCGGACCGTGGATCCGTGGAGATTTAGTTAGAGTTTATTAAACCGCTCACGATGGCAGGTGTGTGGACTGAATTCTTGCGCTCTCACAAAACCCCGAGACTGAGGAGAAAGCCGCGAACTGGCCATTAAGTGGACTTAGGTGGGCTGAAGAGGGTGTTTGTGGTGCACATCGCTTTTAATGAGAAAGCATTCTTCATTTCGAGTGAATTCCACTGTGCACAGGTAAGATCTTCCTCCTCCTCCTCCTCTTCGTCACCCCCTGCGCTTCATCAGGTCTTTGTTTCAGCACCAAGGACAGATCCAAACACATCAAACACCTGCACCTGTGGGGACATCATGAATGGAAGCTGATTTCTCACTAACTTCAAAGCAAAATCAAGTTTGCATCACTGAAACAAGTTGCACGAAGTGTTGAATTTCTGCCAAAGCAATTGTTCACAGGTAAGCAAGCATGCATTTTGTTTTATTTACGCGCCGCAGTAAGCACGTCCTATTTGCGCACACTTGGTTAATTTTTTAATCATTTGCATGTCAGACTGGTTCTGTTTACCACCAATGGGGAAGTACGTGCTATATCAGGGAACGATGTATTACATGCAACTAAGTCAGAATTCCTTATCGCGCGTGCACGGATGCTTTGGCATTTCTTGAGCACAAACCTGTCGTGTGACAGAATACAAACAGGACAGGCTTGCGTTTGAATGTCAATGAGACGTTGCTCCTTTGTTGGCTATAAATGCACCTGATATTAGAGCACAAAAGAAATCGACAATCTGATGCTCAACTCAAATCGAAAATGCTCAACTCTCTGATCAACTTATTTTGACACGGAAAGAAAGACAGGATCAGTACATTATGAAAAATAAATAAACACGATATATATATATATATATATATTGGCTTTAAGATGATATATTTCATCTTAAACTCTTTTTTAGTTACTGGATTAACGCAAATTTGTTCTATAAACCCAGGTTTGAGCTTTCAGAAACATTTTCAGGCTTTTTAAGACTTGTTGATGCATTTCCTTAACCTGCTTAGATTGCTGTAATGAAATTCATTCTTGTAAAGCTAATACTTTACAGTTTATGAAGTGGGTCAATTCATTATAATTATGAGACATTAAAAAACAACAAAGCAATTGCCGTGACAGTTTACTACATTTTCTAATTATTATTCTTTTGACACCAGATCAAGCCAGAGAGAAACAACATTTCACGAGTCTTCGTGAATAAGGATATTCATACACAAGCCAAAGTTTTGATTTTGAACACCTTTCACAATCTGCAAAATGTGAACCATTTAAGCTTCTTGCAAAACTTACCACCACTTGCACTTTGAATCTGAATAGTGTAAAGCATCCATAGCAACCCATGGAGCAGAGCTGATTGGACGTGCTGGGATAAACATCTCATAGTTAATTTGCTCCATGTCTGTGAATGTTTTTGTCCTTGGCAACCTTACAGAGCCATTCAACCGGTCTGGCTGTGCTCCAGAACTTATCAGTGAAACCAAAGTGGGTCCTATAAAAAGGAAATTGGTCTTTAATTGTATATGAGAACGTGTGGGAATGATATTATAGGAATGTAATATTTTTACACTGATATATGTCACAGATATTAAATCACTTAGTTTAAACTTATCAGCAGTCAAGCTGATGGTGAGCCCAGACTGATAAAATCCCATCTGGTCTCTCAGTGTACACATAAATGCTGCCAACACTAGAAGAGAATCAAGAGAACTAATTCTGCCACAAGATCTGAATTCCAGCATTATTATTACGTGCTTCTTCTGGTTACTTGGACATTTATCTATGGATTGTATGGCCAAAATAACTTGGGGTTAGAGACTGGATGCGTGTGGTACGCTCCTCAATCAGATTACATCACAAAGAACACAATGAAATTAAGCCCATTAATCATAATTATCACGCTGTAATGTGACGGAAAATGTTTATTCTCCCATCACATCTGAGCATTAATTCATTTTATTGCATTATTAAGAAAAATGCATGCTCCCGTAAGGATTTATATACTGATGTGATCATTAATTTCATTTTATGTTAAACTAAGTTCAGATTTGAGCTATGAATCAGATTTCTCGAATTTGATTACAGTCTGCAATTTTACATTTTAAAACCCTATATGCTGCTGAATTTAACTACTTTTTTGACCTGCAGACAATTTCCATTTTTCCTTGAAAAGTTAATATTTTTGCATTTTGTTGCTCATAGAAGTCAAAAACTTGCCAAAAATGTTTTTGTTTTTTTTCTCCTTGTTTTCAACGTTGACCCACCTAAAAAATTATTAAAAAATCATGTATCAACATCTTATTGTGCTAGGATTCAATCTGTTCATTAGCCTGTTTTCCAACAGTTACATATTTCTTTATGGATTTGATTGATCTTATGCACTTAAATTTTTGACTAAACATTGGCAAAATGCTAAACACATAATGTGTTTTATTTAAAAACGGAGGTGTATTAAATCAGATAAAAGATGTATGGTCAATTCCAGAAAGAAATAATTGAAAACACAAAAAGATATGATTTGGTGATAATGTGAGATTCACAAGCAAGCAATTCTTTTAAAGGCTGGTCATTTTTTACCATGAACAAGCAATTAGTTAAAGGATTTTCAGCACAACACAAGAGTTAGGCTAAATCATTTTGATCGCTTGTCAGTTTGCTCATGCTTTCCTTCTTCTGCGATTTATAGTGCGCTGATTGCAGCGCTGTGCCCCTGGAGCAACCTTGGTTGAAGTGCCTTATTCAAGAGCGCAGTAATGATGGCTCCTCTCAATAACTCTTCAGTTAACAGTTTTCCCCTAAGTGTCAAACATGAAACATTGACATTAAAGCCTACAGCATACCTTAACTTTTACATCTAATTACATTGTGTGGCCTTAAACTTGTGTGAATGTTTATTATTCAAGTGCGACTGCTATTTTTTACTGATGTACTAATGTCCAGATCTCAGTTCATTACCATGGGCCGGTTCATTACCTTGACATTTCTCTCTTGTCCAGCGAACAGAGGGTGCTCGTTGTTTCCATCTGTTCCAGAGAAGAGGGAAAACCATAATTAGTTTTTAATGTCATTTAAATGTTTTTGTGGTTTTAGTCAACTGCTGTTGGTGAAATTTAGAAACCTGAGGACTATAATTATAACCCCTAATGTTTTATTTGTCAGCAGTCAGTATAGTAATAAATATGACACCTGTATCAAAATCATGTTGCTGCAAAAAATGATAGAAGATAAAACTTAAATAAAAATAAATATTCATTACAAATAATTAACTATATAGACTTGCCCTGAACCCTCAATTTAATCCACCTGCGATAACAGATCTTGTATTAATTAGAACACGTGTATGCATCTTTATCACAGTGTATTGCCTCCCCAACCTACCCGCTTTTTCTTGTTTCCATGGTAACAGAAGTTAAGAAAGAGAAACCTAATAAACAAGATGTTGCCTCATTATGCCAGGACGAAGGGTACAAGAGGGGAAACACCAGGAACATACGTGCTTTATCTTAAATTAAATAACGTATGGCATTTCTGAAAAGCTATGGTGTCTAGAGGCTCAGAGGAACTTTTCCCTCACATGCAAATGATCATATTTTTCATCAAAGGCAATAAAACAATAAATTATTTACAACTGTTTTGCTATGCAATTTATACTTTACCTCTTGCTTTTAAAAGAAGGTAAACTTGCTTGTAACTCGCAAATGATTCACAATCAAAAAAAAAAAATGTAAAAGAAAAATGTTCGATTTTATAATTAGATGCTGGCACCCATATTACTATTGCTCATAATTTGTCAAAACCCTTAACCCTAATTCGGCATTGTAATGCATCCTGCGCCGTATAGCGGACATAAAACGACTGTGATTACCAATCAAAATGCGTGTTTTGTTAATATGCACTGTGTGGACTTTTTACACCAATCTCATGGTAATTAAAACATATTTTACTAGGTGTAATTCGTAAATGACTTAACTCCACCCCTAAACCTACCCGTTACAAAAACCGTGCAAAATCATGATTTAAAGGGCATATGTTTTATGAGCCCGTGCGTTCTCTGGGTTTAACCCTATGTGATTGCATGATCATATAGTTTTATCTTATAACGCATCGCTCTACAAACTTGGCTACATGAACCCCAAATCGTGAAGCAGATAAAATAGTACAAAACATTCATATGCAAATGTCCAGTAGCCAATAGAGACGCAATTGTAGTACATGCTCTGATGGGTCGTTGGAGCGGGATAGTAGTCATTTCTAAATATGTAATTAATGCCAAACAAACAAATAGAAAGTAGAAAGGGATTTTTTAAAAACATATGCCATCTAAAAATGCATACTAAGTAAAACAGAAAATAATCTATGCAATGGTGAAGTAGCCTAGTAAAGAAGATCTCTAAATAGAGATGAAAGCTCTATCAGTCTGAGTGAAATATAGTTGCAAAAGATTTTCCTATCAGCTGAAATTATTTATCGTTTCATCTTTTCATCCTCTTCCCTTAGGTTGTAATTTTTCATAACCTAAAAGATGATATCCATCACCTTTGACACCATGAGAAAATTACGTAGTCACTGGGAGTTATTGATGTATCTGAATTAATGAAGCTAGAAAACAGAGCCTCACCTCTGAAATGTTGAGTTCAATCAGGATGAATTACTATCTAGACAAGCCCGCCTCCTCACTGCCACCACAAAACCTTATGCAAATTTCTTATGTAATATGTGACTCTGTGCATTGTATGCTTCTGCTATTCAATGTATTAATCATAAAAAAACAATGTCAATGAGAAAAGTCAATGATATTCATATCTATTTTTCAGGTGCAGAAGATACCGAGATGCATCCACAGTCGGTGGCGGACTTAGTAAATATCTTAACCAACTAAACCACACAGGGTAGTTATAAGAGCTCTTCACCTCTCATAATCCCTGTCATGGCTGGTGTTGCACCCATATTCCTGTTCCTGTTGATTCCTCTGGCCCAAACGAGCCCCAGGTACGCCCCACCTCTGGCCGGAACCAAGCGGGAGATCATCATGGATGGAGACCTGGTGATCGGAGGCCTGTTCCCCGTGCACGAGAAGGGTGAAGGGACGGAGGATTGCGGTAAGATAAACGAAGAGCGTGGAATCCAGAGGCTGGAGGCCATGTTGCTGGCGCTGGACGAAATTAATCAGGACAACCGCATCCTGCCCGGCTTGAAGCTGGGAGCACATATACTGGACACCTGTTCTAAAGACACGTATGCACTGGAGCAGTCGCTGGAGTTCGTGAGGGCTTCTCTCACGAAGGTGCATCAGCCAGGCTTCATCTGTCCGGACGGGTCAAATCCTGTACCGGATGAACTGCCTCTAGCCATCTCTGGAGTGATCGGAGGATCATATAGTGATGTTTCTATACAGGTATGGTACAGCAATGTAAAAACTATGCTTAAAACCATTACAAAAATTAGCACAAACTAAAATATAGATATAAATAAACTTAAATAATAAATTAAATTAAATCCATGTTTTATGCAGTGCTATTTCAGTATCATATACTATTGTAGTTTTTGTTAATATTTTAAATCATACTATATACTGTATATATATATATATATAGAGAGAGAGCCTATATATTAATTAAGTTAACGTTTTTTAATTATTATTTTTTTTTAAATCTATGTATTTTGTTTAATTATTTCCCTTAAACTAAAGAAATTTTAATTTTAATTTTAATTTAATTTAATTGGTTTAATTGGAATAATAACATCTACCAATTGGAATAACACTAAAATATTAGATGTAAACTTACACTTTAACATTATTAAATTATTAAATACATTAAAATGACTATAAAACTAAAATAAGTTTTAAAATATTTAAAGAATAATATTTATGTAAAATATTTAAGGTTGATAACACTCTACAATAAGGTTTCATTTGTGAACATTATTATTACATTAGCTCTCATGAATGATAACAATCAATTTATAAAATGTTTTATAGTATATTATATTACTTTATTTTTTTTTATTATTTATGTTTATGTTTTAGTAAACAATATTAACCCTGGAATTAGGTAAATCTCATAGCCCTTCCAAGAACATGCCGCATTTCACCTCAAAAAATAAGAAACTATATTTTGTATGAAGAAAATAAAGCCTGTTTTAGAACTATTGTAATGTATTTTTGTGAGAGTTAATCACATTTAAATCTTATTGCCATAATGCGCAATGCTATATATTATTTAAACTAAAGTTCTGGGCTCATGAATATTAATTTGACCCCTCATCCCTCAGTAGTTAAAAAGCAGGTAAGTGGGCACCAGCAATGGTAGATGTTTCTGCACATGTTCACTGAACTACCAAAGCAAACAAAGGCTTCTGATTGTTCTCAAAATCGTTGTTTTATGCAACAGGCTGCAATTTTGTTTTTGCACAGAGGCACGACTCTTATAAAATAACTTGAGGTCATTCATTGAACTCTTAAGAAGTGGTAGCTACGCCCCTGCAAAATATGTTGTTTAGTTTATTGTCTGAGTAAGCTCATACTTTCATTAATACAGTTTCATAAAATCTCCATTTGCGTTCTGCACATGAAATACAGTCAGAAAGAGTTATCATAGCAGTAAGCATAGCATAAAAGTAAGTACTTCTGACCATGTCTCTTTTAGTTACATTACACTCAACTCCTCCTCTTTCAAACCAAAGCAACATATACAACCGCCCATAGCCCTGTCAGCACAATAGCTTCCTCTGTACACACTGACCTCCTCCTGAGTGAAGCACCCAGAGACTGTGAATCTACAGCTTGTTAATTACGGTTCTCTGCCTTTAGGCAGTGATTAGCATGAGATGACTGAGTGCTAATTGCCCTATGCTTGTGCTTTATACGGTAGAAATTGTGGCTTAACAAAATAATAAATACAGTAAGAAGCTGACACAATTATGCACAAAATGTATTGTGCAGAGAAATGCAAGTTTTTCCACTCTTGTAGGAAGGATGTCACAGACAGTGACAGCAATTGAAGGTCTCACAGCAGCCCATTCAGTGCTGGCCAACAGGGCCCTGACAAGGCCTGCCAAAACCCATGCCACCTGTCCAGGACTGGGGTGAAAGAGCTTTGAGGGGTCTTCAGGCAGCCTGGAGCTCGTTCAGCCCAGTGGCAAATGAGAGGAGCTCTTGGCAGGGAACCCAAACACAAGCATGACACGACGAAACATGAATATAAAGGAGATAACACACACGGTAGCACATGTCCTCGCTGGTTTTCTCACACCTGTTTTTCACCCATTGCCATCTGGATTGTGAGACGGAATCAGGGCTCAAGTATTACCATTCATCGGTTGATGGTACAAAGCTTAATGTGTGTGTGGGTAATGGTGGCGGGAGGCAGAGCTATATCGAGTGCTGG
Organism: Enteromius fasciolatus; assembly: GCA_032361145.1. Classification (NCBI taxonomy): domain Eukaryota; kingdom Metazoa; phylum Chordata; class Actinopteri; order Cypriniformes; family Cyprinidae; genus Enteromius; species Enteromius fasciolatus. Next base: position 6,067,920 of record JAUMHR010000060.1, on the reverse strand, counting down.
AGTGGGTGGTGGTGATGAGATTGGCAGACTATCCTGCTTATTTTGTGAGTGACAGGTCCCTAGAGAGGGAATAAACAAAATCGTCATGACTTCACAACTCGCAACGCATGTCATTCTCGATAGCTTAATTATCCCATGGTAAAATATGCATTCATACTGCACATCATTACGAGCAAACTGAAAAATCTGCCTTGTGTTTTGTTTCTTTATTGAGACATTAAAAGAATAGCTGCATTCCGTCATTATTTAATCACCTTCATCTCATTCCAAACCAGTCTAAATTTTATTTTATTTATTTGAAAATATTTCAAGCTACAAATATATAAAAGTGTCACAAAAGCAGTGCATATGGCTCATGCACTATATTAGAAATCTTCTAATGTGATTTGGAATGATCGAAGCATTTGAAACTCAAAACGAATCCCAAACAAGCGTGAAAAAACTATGGACAAACCTGCGTGTGCTGCGATGCATAATTTATTAAATAATGTACATGTTATTGAATATGTTGTTTCTGTATAACATGTGTTGTGTGTGTGTTATTGAGTTCTAGGATAATCAGGCCCTTTTACACTAGTGCGATTTAGTACACAGAGAGAATATTGGCAGCCATGCCATCTTTTTTCAAAGTTCCTGTTTTGCCGTTGTTTTCAAACTAAAACGGTGTCTGCAGCATTTTCAAAAGTCTGCCTGACTACTGTAAACGATAGCCGTACTGGTGAAGACTATTTCCAGGCGTAGTGTAATATCATTAGAGTATAGCTGCAAGTTATATCAGCCTAAAAATTGCAGCTTTAATTTTCCGTTGATTTTAGTACACAGTGTAACTGTAAAAGAGCCAATTTTAAATACGAAAAATATCGAAACTTTTTGGTTATTTTTGAGCATGATGCTAACGGTCTAATCAGATTCAAACATGCTAAGCTACAGCTCTGCAGCAGACCAGAACCAGACATCATCTGAATGAATTAAACTCTGTTAAACTCTAGGGGAGTTAAGTGGCATGCTCCTTTAAACTCAGGGATCGTGAGTGCAATGATATCATCCATTAGCAGCAAACCTTTGAAATTTCAAATTGTTTCATAATAGGTTCAACATTGGCAATTTAATTTGCACATCGGCCATCATTAATGATTAGTGTGAGGTACAAACTTTAGATTATTTAAAGAAAATCTCCCAAGAGTTAAAGAGAGATGTAAAAATGTCTGAATTGAGACCTTTTATTAATTTTTTTAAGTTAACCAGTTGATCCGATTCACAAAACTAGTTCTCGACTAACTCACCGACTAGTTGTCCACTGGATTGCTGGATCATCAGGGAGTAATTTTGTATCACAAAGAGCTGTCACATGACTTCAGGAATGACTTGTCAAATGAGCAACCTTTGAATGTTTTTTTTTTTATCTTGAAAGATCCAGGCTCCATTGTTGTTAATACGTAATCATTAGAGAGTAAAGTTCACGAATGATGTGATTTTAATGTGTAAACTTACTGAGTGTTTTCATATCAGATCGCACTAATTAAAAAGGCAGAAAACAGTTTGTAGAGATTTTTGTGCATGTGAGACATTTGGAAGGTTTGGCACATATTGAGTTATGCATTTGATAATGCCAACCAATCAATAGCCACCATGCTCCCTTCATCTTCGGCACATTTTCTCTCTCCCACAAGGTGACGGAATATATTATCATATTTCTCCAGCACAAAAAGGGTGTGTGTGAGTGCAGAATTATAAATAATAATGACGTGCATAATAATATGTGACAAAATGGTATCCTTTGTGGAATTAGCTGTGTGACGCAAGTATTGTTAGATGATTTTATGCTTCTGTTTCTTAGTGTTTCTGTATTAACAACACTTTGAGCTGTCTTCAGAGCAGTGTATGTGTGTCTCAAGGTCACTCATATAGAGATCTCCGCTGTGGTCTAAGACACTGAAAATGTTAATAGGTTGTAACTGCATGTGGTGTTCTTGGGATGCCAAAACAACAGACAAATACCGCTTTTAATTAATGCCATATAAATGCCAAATCATTTGCATTCCCACATAATTAATGACAATTAGAATTAAATCATAATTAGCACTCACTGAAACAAACCAGTTTTAGACCACAATGCATCCTGTGTTTGTTTGTTTGTTTGTCATATTTAGGTATTTGCAGTTCTCTAGCTCTTACCGTAGAGTGAAGATGCAGCTCGGCTGTGTAGCACTTGGTGAAGAAGTGTCCTGGGAAAAAACAGATGGTGTTTTGTGTTTGTAGGACGCTGGGAAAGCTTGAAAAGGGGTTTTGCATTCACAGAGCATCACTTGACCCTTTCATTTGGGTGTGCAGCTCACATTCAGGACAGGGTCAGACAGTGATTCATGCTTTTGCCAGCCGCTAGAAAAGATGCAGCTTTGTTTTTGACCAGTCTTTGAATAAGCTGGGAATTGTTCTGAGATGGGATTATGCTCTGTTTAATACGCTAAACTAAGAATTACATGTCAATAACAATTAAATTACACACTCTATTTTTGATTGTTATTTGCATCTGAAAAACTTGAAATCACAATACTGTATTCATTTTATTACCTTTAATACTAGATTGATGCTAAGCTGTTGCTAGGTTTCTCAGATTTGTTAAATCTGAGCTCCCCTATTGTCTAAGATAAGTTTCAGGAAATGTGTTTTTTATTTACAGACATACGAGCAATATCACACAAGCAGCAGTGCGATATGGTTGTAATAATTGCTGAGAGAGATGGACTGAGTGGGGTTACCTGCATCTGACATATCATTCATTCTTCAGCTCAATCTCATATTCACATTAAAACATTAGTTTGAATGTCCGCTGAAGGGGAAGATAGTTCAAACAGCTTTAATAGTTAGATTTCTTAATTTCCAGAAGTTTAGCATATGGTTTTCAATGACAGCGAGAAGCCCGATTCTTATAGGGGGGAAACATTGAATTAAATATGACATTTTGAAGTAGAACGCCTGAAACTGTAATTTTTTTAAATCATACCATTAATTATTTTTACAGTGTACATGGTTGCTGAGTTGTTTGCTAAGTCATTGTTAGATGGTTCTCGACATTCTGACATTTGACTCCTTTTAGATATAGTTTGACTGAAAGTGAACTTTCATAATGCACTTTTAGTAGCAACGACGATGTCACATACTGCTGCTTCTTGGATTCTCTCTGGAGGCTTAACTTTATGCCAGTATGATTTGAAGCAAAACCTACCCAGCAGTTCCCACACAGAATGGCAAATGCAGCAAGGTCTATAGCTCAGTGTTTCTCTGTCTGGGTAAGGCAGCAGCATTCGCATTAGACTCACTTCAGGTGGTCCCTGTCAAATGCTTCAGCGGTGTTCTGGCAGGTTTGCCCCCCTAAATAAATGAATGTGTTGATGGGCAACTGGAATATCAACATCTGCTCGAGCTGAGAAGCAGTGGCCAGAGGTGTTCTGACAACAGCATCAGATTTTCCAGACAGCTCACACATATTAACAACACTGCGCATTTAAATCATGACTTTTTTTTACACTTTTCTAATAAATAGGTGATGTGTTAATCTTTAGAATTTTAAATGCCAGGGGAAAGGTAGGGCAATACAATAGCAATATAGTTAGAGTAACAATGATTACTTCATTTCCAGTTTTCATCGATTTTCTCACTTTTGATTATGATTTAGCCAAAACAATATCAGATTTAGCAGAGGTGAGATGCCTCCTCTGAGGAGAATTGCACTTGTCGAAATTAATCAGATTTTCTCAATTCCACCTCTTTGCAGATTATCTTCTCTCCCTCAGGCATGAATGAGTGCGTTTTTGTCAGAAATTGACATGCGAGTACACCACCCATCAGCTCTATTGTCTGTCAGTTGAGAGCTAAACCCAACTAACCCAGTAATTTTGTTTACTGATATTTAATCAGGCTTTCCACTACATTAGCACAAAACAAATAAAAGCGTGCAAATAAATTTCAGCTCTCTGCCTTGTATAAGACTCCTAAATAACGTCATTAACACATCATCATAATTTAGAGCACCGAGCTGCAAGAACAGCTTACATTTTCAAAAACCTGCAATACTCCGACAAAAAAAGTGCACAAGCCTGCTCACGCTCACTCTAAGATCAAATCTGTGCGTACGCTCGCCTTATAAATGAGACCCCAGATATTTGTTCTGCGGGTCAATAGTCTCATTTGGGTCTGTTTATTTCTCCTTAGGGATTTTAGAGGAAACATCTCAGTTACTTAAAACAATAAAACCGCAAACTCTCATGAGCTATTAGAGATCAACCTACGAGGGATAAAAGTTTCCTCTGTATGAAGATGAAAAATAAGAGCATATATAATCTTAGCCACATACAAATTGTCTAGAGCGTGGTCCTTAAAGGCATCTACAAATACCTTGACAAAATACATCTAAGGAACTGACATTTAAAAGCTTTTATCTATTGTTGTTAAATGAATATGAATGAAATATAAATAGCTGATGATAACTGTGATGAAAGCTTCTTCAAACGCCTGAAACACCTACATGTGTTGATGTGAATTCAGACACAGACTTCTGTCATTACACACACAAGTCTCTGGAGTCTGTGGTATCATCATAATTTGCAGTGTGAGAAGCTTCTCGGATTAATCATTAGACTTCAGTCATTGACTGCCATCCTCTTGTGAAAATACCTTGTTCATTAACAATACAAATAAGATTTTATAGTCTGTGACTGCCTCAAACAAGATTTTCTTGCACAGTAAAAACAGACCATTTTCCAAAGACAAAACTTAAAATTATAAACAGCATCCGATTCAGATTTTAAAGGTGTGTCATGGCCTGAGGAAAACTTGCACCACCATGTCTAACATTATAATTATGTCCGCTAGAACAGTTATCTTCTGTGATCAGAATTAGGTCTGTCTAAGTCCCATGAAACTATGGCCTGAAACGATAGGCTCAGATGAGCGAGATAAGAAAACAGGGCAGAGGTAAAACTGTATTTTTCCCCTCTCACATTTAAAAGAATGTTATTGGACATCTTGGACTTATCAAAGGGCATCTGTGGGTCAATCACTCTTTGGGGAAACTGGATTTGTAATTTATGGTATGAACGATGTGGCTGAATGGTGAATTATTGAGTAAAGTCATTATTTTTGGCCAAAAATGATTATTGTCGTTTCATAATATCACGTTTGGACCACTCATGTCACATGGACCATTTTAATGATGTCTTTTCTACATTTCTATGCCATGACTGTGTTTTTTTTAACATATTGTTGATAAATGCTTAAAACCTAGATATGCATAATACACTTAAAGAAGCAACTGCCAAAGCAAAATCTATAAAAATGGCAGGTCTATGTAAACTGTCCACTGTAAAAAATTACAGTGAATTTAACTGTAGAAAAAAAAAGTGAAAATGCTATGGTATAAACCTGTTGAATGGAAAACTGACATTCCCAGAATTCCCTGCACTGCATTTAAATTTTTGTTTGAATTTTATGTTTCATCTTAGCTTTTTCTTGTTGTGTTGTGTTACATGTATTGTTGTTATTTAATGTTTAATGAGTGTCACCACGACAGTGTTTGTGTGAATGACACTGAGCACATTCTCTATATATTCATATTTAAAAGCTGCTTGTTATAGGCTTTGGTTCATCATGTGACTTTCTCATCACCCCAAGCATTTGGTGCTTATCAGTGTATTGCAGAGGTACAAAACAGATTTCAGTTCTTCAGTAGGTTGTTTTTTTAATTACCAATTATTATATCAGTTAATGAAATTGTGGTAATTTACTGTAAATGTAACTTAAAACCTTAAACACTGTTACAGTACTTTTTAAGGTTGAAATCTGGCAACCACAGCTGCTGTTTTTTACAGTGCAGTAAAATGGTTGGATAATTGCATTATACAAAGAAATGCTGCTTAATGATCAATTATTTTTTTTACTCTTTGCAGGTGGCAAACCTTCTTAGACTCTTCCAGATTCCACAGATAAGCTATGCTTCCACGAGTGCCAAGCTCAGTGACAAATCCCGTTATGATTATTTTGCCAGAACTGTCCCACCAGACTTCTATCAAGCTAAAGCCATTGCTGAGATCCTACGGTACTTTAACTGGACCTACGTTTCCACTGTAGCCTCAGAGGGAGACTACGGTGAGACGGGTATTGATGCATTTCAACAAGAAGCCAGAGTACGCCAAATCTGCATCGCAACTTCAGTAAAAGTCAGCCGTTCCGTAAACAGAGGAAATTACGAAAATGTCATTCGCTCACTCCAACAAAAAGCCAATGCCAAAGTGGTGATCCTCTTCACCCGAAGTGAAGATGCAAGGGAACTGCTCTCTGCCGCGGCTAGGATGAATGCTACCTTCATTTGGGTGGCCAGTGACGGCTGGGGAGCGCAGGAAAGCGTAGTCCACGGCAGCGAGAAGGCTGCTAATGGGGCTTTCACCATTGAGCTTGCTTCATACTCCATCAGGGAGTTTGAGGACTATTTCACCAAGCTAACACCGGAGCTGAACACAAGAAACCCATGGTTTAGGGATTTCTGGGAGCACAGGTTTGGCTGTCGTCTTCACGAACACGGCTGTGCCAGTAATAGCCTGAGGGATGGGTCATTTAAACCAGAATCAAAGATCATGTTTGTGGTGAATGCAGTCTATGCAATGGCCTATGCCCTACACAACATGCGGCAAGCTGTTTGCCCAAATACCACTAAAGTTTGCGACGCCATGAAGCCAGGCAATGGGAAGAGATTCTACCGGGAGTTTATTCTCAAGACTAGGTTTGATGGTGAGTAGAATTAATGACCAACTGAGATCATTTCTTGCAATAGGAAATACCTTCCCAAATTAGGAACCTCTTGAATTGGCTGCCTAAAATTTGATCCAACAAATTACAGTCTCAATGCACTGAAACTTCATTTGCCACTCATTGTCTCCCACTGAAATTTCAGATATCATTAAATTTTTTGGTTGAGAAGTACATTTGAGAGATTAGCTAACACTGCATCAATCACATTAGAATCTGAACTGAGATAAATTGCACAATTAATTACTTACAACTAATTAATGTCGCACAGAGTTTACGCTTCCAGCCACTACATAATGTACTCTAATGTCTTGAAATGTCTTTCAGCCCCTTTCAGGCCTGCTGACACTGAGAATGTGGTCCGGTTCACCTCA
>JAUMHR010000060.1:6024061-6041860 GCA_032361145.1 Enteromius fasciolatus | reverse complement strand
GAAACGATGGTCCCAGCTCTCTTCACGGCATTGACCAGCTCCTCCCGTGTAGTTCTGGGCTGATTCTTCATCATTCTTAGCATAATTGATACCCCACGAGGAGAGATCTTCCGTGGGGCCCCGGTTCGAGGGACATTGACAGTCATCATTCCCTTTTCTGACAATTCCATCAGTTGTTCTTTTTTCACCAAGCTGCTTGACAATTGCCCCGTAGCCCTTTCCAGCTTTGTGAAGGCCTACAATTTTGTCTCTCGTGTCTTTGGGTTTGCCCATGTTGCTACTTAGACTTTGGCTGATTGTGGGGTGCACAGGAGTCTTAATGACAGCTAACGACCTCAGACAGGTGCTACTAATTTAGAATCACGAGCAGAGTGTAGCTGGACTATTTAAAAGCAAAATAACAGGTCTTTGAGGGTCAGAAATCTGTCTAAGCGAGTGATCAAATACTTATATGACACAGTAATTCCCAAATAAATTGTTAAAAAAATCATACAATGTGATTTCCGAATTTTTCTTTTTAGTTTCTGTCTCTCACAGTGGAAATGCACCTATGCTGAAAATTGTAGACCCTTCCATGATTTCCTGGAGGAATTACTAAATTCCTTAGTAATTCCTCAGTCCTGCCATGGTTACAGGAATGCATGTATACACCACACATTTCCAAGTATTTACATCTGTGTTTTTGTGTAAGTTCATGTCTAGCCTGAGGCATTGGTACACAATCCTAAGTGACTGTGTGGAAATTCCTACCACAATTAAAGAGTTTGCAAACTGGATCAGCATTGATTACGAATGGGGATACTTGGAGAGAAAACTCATCCTGCAGTGAGAAAGCCAAATAATATTAAAGCATGTCTGCTCTGCTAAGACTCAGACGGGCCACCTGAGCGTGGGGCCTTGGGGTCCTCAAAATCCTCCAGAACAATGAAATGGCAGACAGGCTTTTCCAAGAGAAATATCAGAAATATTCTTCACAAAGGCAAAAATGTATATAAAGTTACAGTATGCAAGCCTATTACTTTCCATCTATGGTCTTTAGTCTATCAATAACAAGCATTACTTAATCTCTATAAACAGTAAAAAATAAGAGTATGAGATTAATAAGAGAGGCATCTCAAGTTAGTCTTAAAATAAGTGTTATTTAGACAGGTGGGCAAATGCAAACATGAATCAAAAACATGCACAGAAATATCTTGGAATCAAGAACTTAAACCATGTTTTCTTAACTGGAAAGCCATGGTGAAATGGGTAAGAGGTCAGCAGTTCATTAGATGAAGCCGTGTTTATGTTTTCATTGGACTCCCCATGTTTATATTTTTAAATAACTCCCCACTGGCACAACATCCAGAGCGGAGTCTCAAAAAGTCGTCCAGCCACCAAAAGAGCATCTCAAACACCACAAAGCTGTTTGAATATGTGTACACGTACCCCTATAAGTTCGCCCAGACTTCATTTAAAGAATCTACAGGCCCTTGTTATAGAGACTTTACTGTGAGCTTGTAAAGTTTCTAATTGCGCTGGCAGATCATAAATTCCATCAGGCAGAAGACGATCAGCAGCCAGTTTTCACGTCCACTGACCACAGAGCCTTGCGCAACCCAATGGTTGGTTTATTCACACTCTTTTTGGCCTGAAACAGATCTGGAAATTTATGCTTTAAATTCCCCACTGTAAGCAACTTAATAGATCATAAAAAAGATGCTTCACCGATAACTCATTTTGTCTATAAATTATTGGTAACTCACTGGGAATATAGTTTGCGTTAAATGTGTTGTTGAAATGTTGTTTTCATTTTATTAGATATGAGATGTTGGTGCATTTACAGAACATTAATGCAACTAACTTGTGCAACATATATGAATGACAGCTTAAATTGGGTAGCCTGTTGAAAAAAGGGCATGCTAGTGCATTTCAATGCAATCTGGTGAAAAACATATTATATATATATATATATATATATCTCAAGACCTGAACAATATAAAGACTTTTAAAAGGAATAGTTCACCTAAAAATAAACAAAATGTAAGGCAGAGCAAGGTAAGTTTACTTATATAGCACATGTCAAACACAATAGTAATTCAAAGTGCTTTATATAAAATTTAGATTACTTCTTTATCTGTGAAATGCATCCTCGCTGCTGGGATTTTTATGCGTTCTAGCATGACACAGATGCTGAAATAGTCAAAACACGTCACTGGAGAAGCGTTAATTAAAGATATAGCTCACCCAAAAATCTAAATACTGTCATCATCTACTCACACTGGAGTTGTAACTTCCAAAGACGCATGAGTTTTTTTTCTTCTGTTAAACACAAAAGACAATATTTTGAAGAATACTGTTAATCAAACATTTGACCGTAGCCATTGACTTCCATAGCAGGAAAAGAAATCTATGGAAGTCATGGCTACCATCAACTGTTTGATTGCCAACATCCTTGAACCAGATTTGGAGAAAGCATTCTTTCTGAGGTCTTCTGATCTGTGCATATTTCTGATTCAAACTAAACAAATTGTAATTGTTTTCTCACTGGAGAAAGCTAAAATATATTGATAGAGGACTCTAAAAGAAACTGTTCGAAAACACTTAACGATGGATTTTTGTTTTACAAGTAAACAGGTTTTCTGTGCATCATTTCAGCCTGTAATTAATTGTCTGGAGTGGTGTTGATTACCGTGTTGTTTTAATCAGCTGTTCTGACGGCACCCATTCACTACATAAGATCCATTGATGAATAAGTGATGCAGTACTAAATTTCTGTTTAAATGAAGAACCAAACTCATCTGCATCTTGGATCGCCTAAGAGTAACCTTTCTGCAAATTTCATGTTTAAGTGAACAATTACTATTGATACACTTAAACGTCCAGTAATTAATACATACGGCTGTAATAGTGTTGGTGGGCTGAAATTATTGTTCGAAAAAGTAACTTAGTCATGTAATCAGTACTTCCCCAATGACTTGTTTTGACTAATTCGCCATCTTTTTCATGCAGACAATGTATATAAGCTGAGCAGTATGGATGCCTTTCACCATGACCAAAAATGAATAGATTAGCAATACGTAAACATTTTCAGCCGAAGGAAATAGTTCCAAGCATATACTAAGTAACCACCTCCACCGTAAGAGTAGCCTTAGATAAAATTTACATCAAACTACCATTAATCCCAGGAACTTTACATGTTGGAAGGACTTCCACAAAACAAACTGCATGGGAGTTTCTCCGTCCAAACAGGTGAGAATTCAACAAGGAAACGTTTCTGAGACGTATAGCCTTCAAACACTTTTCCCACTGCACTGTCGTCATGCCCCAAGCCTTTCCCCGTTTCAGAAACATTCCTTTCGTGGAGGAAACATTTCACTTCAACAGTCATTTACGCTGGACGGAATGTGAAAGGACCAGAGCCAAAAGCACTGGCCATAAAAGAACTGGCTCTGTGTGCTTTCTTAACAACAACAACAGTCCTTCTCTATCAGCACTTAGACTAAACTCATGACCGATTGCTTTCCCTGAAAGTAGTCAGTGTGCTCTGTATGTGGAAAAACAGAGGATGCTTTTCACAGAACTGGAGTGATATGAAAGATATAGATTGGCATACATGTAGCTTATCGTTTACCGATAATCCCTGCCCAGCAAGAGGTCACAACAACTGCTGGTAAAAAGTAATTGATGTGCTCGGGGAGAGGGTTAGATAAGAGTAATATATAGAGAAACAGCATGTTCACTGACTTCTTAAGGGCCAGTACGGGCTGCTGTAATGAACGAGCTCTGACTGGATCTGGTTAAGCAGAATCACCTGACCCTGTGCCGTCCGTGCATAAATATAAAAGAAACAGATCGCAGAGACATTAGAGGCACATCAAGAGGATAAATGCATTTGGTCTTTTGGCATAAAGATGAAATCTGTGGAATGTCTTAAAGGAACATCAAACGCAAAAACTCTGGCACACTTATAAGGTGATGCATAAGGAGTTTTTATTTTTATGATGCTTATTTGATATCAACCATCTGGAAAACTTCACAAAAATCATGTTGTTTGAGTGCTTGTCCTGAAAAAAGACTGAGAAATAACCTGAGGTGATGTAGGTTCATTATTAGGTAATCTTAAGACAAGGCCAGTAGTATGATCTCATTTTTGTGATTTATAGTTCCTACAAATTTGGGAAAAGCTTTTGATGTAAATGTAAATATAAAAAAGGACTACCTGAATATTAAACACAATAAGCAGATTTAAGCTTAATAAACTTTAGGAAGTTAACTATCCAAACAGAAACATGTTTCACTAAATCTTAAAATAATTTTCAAAAAAAATATACATATATATACAAAAATTAGCATAATATCATATTATATTATAAGTAGATATTCTGACCTACCGTGTGAGTATTGTTTTTTAACGTGGAATCATAGCCGTGCAGTGATTGACATTGATTTTTTGCAGATCCTTCACTCCTTTTCATTTGAACATGATCTGGTTCCTGTAAATCTTTCAAACTGCGCAGATTTCGTGATTTGTGACTCTTTAAAAATATGGTTTGTTCACTCCTCCTGGAGCTGCTGGATCTCTCTTCAAAGTCCATGCAAAGAGCCACCGAGAATAGTACAACCGAAACAAAGCAGAATACGGTGCTCATGGTTCCCGTTCAATGTGCACAAAATTCTTCTGTCTAAATATCCATAAATAGCAGGTTTATTGGTAGCAGAAGAGAACGTGCAGTGTTTACGCTCTGACGCATGTCTGTAGTGAAGCCGCTGTTCGCTCTGCTAAACTCAGGGATTGTTCAAGATTAAGATGGGCGGGGCCTTTCAGTCAACACTCATGAATATTAAGATTGTCGCGCTGACGTTGCCTGGAAACCCTAAACAGTAGGTTCGCTTAAAATTATTAAGAGTGACGATACGCGTCAGCATTCCAATTGGCAATGGCTTAACATGAATATTAATTAGAAAATAGCGACATTATTTTGCTATTTACCAATGGCGTACACTGGTTTATAAACATTAGACAAGCGTTCATTATAGTAAAGTGGGTTAACCACGCCTTTTGCTGACAAACCTATCTTACAAATTAGACAGTGTGACACCACCAGTCTCTTTTCCTTCCTATTTAATGACAACAAAACTACAATGTGTTTGAGCTCTTTTTTTTGCCACTGCCTTGACTGCGAAAATCTTTGAGTGGCAGCATTAATTATTGCAAAACATTTCACATTTATTGATACGACACGTAATATTGTGTTTATAATGTTATTTTTAACGTTATATATCTGACCCTGGATCACAAAATCATAAAAATCAAGATATTCTTTAGTGTAAATATTTCAAAACTTAATGTTTGATTAGTGCATTGCTAAGGACTTCATTTGGACAACTATAAAGGGGATTCATGCTTATTGCAACCTCAGATTCCAGATTTTTAAATAGTTAATATTAAGCTTACTTATTCAGCTTTTAGATGATGTATTTGAAGAATAGACCCTTACGACCCTTTGTGGTCCACACAAATCTATCAAGTTCACCTATAATAGCATATGTGAATTTTCTTTTTATGATGTAAAAAATAAATAAATAAAATAAACATCAATTTTTCAACAACATTTTATTAACGCATTGATTTGTAACAAAAAAGACCCCCCATGTATTTTCAACTACAAGATCTGATGTTCTGTGCTTGTACAGAACTATAGAAATTTTGGGATTGACAGAGGAAAAAAAAAAAAAAGTATAAAGACACAATTCCTGTCTGAACAGGCAAACCGTAGGATGCAGCCAGAGTATTACGTATGCAATTTTGTGGTGATTCACACAAAATTACACTGAATATTTTGTATTAAACATCAGTCAGGCTTTGCAGAGCTCCAGTCAGCTCTAGATATCCTTGATGACATCCTCAAGCTCTTCTTTTGTGTACATGTGAAAGGTCTTGCCGGGCTCTACTGTGGCAAGCTGCAGGCAGAGAGGTGGAAATTATTAGAACCATCATACACTTTTAAATTAAATTATATTTCACGTGACCATGTGAGGTAATGCCCCTGTGTATTACCTCAATGTTAGTGGCATTGAGTTTCTCCTCCATCACTTGTTTCAGGATAGTCAGAGAAGACTTAATGGCATCCTTTAACGTCATGGACTGAAAAAGATAAATACATTTATGAACATTTGTAGGGGAAAGGCAGCAACATCAAGACTTAACTTGGGATTGGAATTTTTTGGAAGCAATTCGATTTACGGGGAAGTCTTTTGGACACTGGCTGCTGCTTATTAGATTGCACGATCACATGGGAGAGTCTGGTGACTAAAGTTACACTAGTAGAGGCATGACATACTGGAATGAGAAGATGGGTGGGGTAGATTTAAAAAGGGACTCTTATTTCCCAAGCACGTGGCTCACTTTGCTGTTGTAGTATTCTCTCGGGAGAAACACTTTGCTCTGTGTGAATACCCTTTTGAAATAATCTGACTGTGGCTTCATGGATCAGTTACCACTTATACTTAGCTATATACACACAGATGTGTGGGGGTGAGTTTGCATTATGGAAAAAAAGAGACAAATCATAAATCTTGCATGGACTGCAGATGAGCAAGTGTTCATATTATTCATACAAGTTTGTACTTTTCAAAGGATGCCAAGTTGCGCATTTAAGTTAAGCTTCGAAACCAAGCCAACTACTCTTTATCATTAACCTCACCATAAAACTCTAATGGAAATAGAGATGAAGCAGAAAGTGTGGGTGAATGTACCTTGTGGTAGACCTCCTGCAGAGAGCTCTGAGCTCCTTCAGATGCTGAGCCGATAGCTCTGGCATCACACTGCACAAAAGTGCCTGAAGGATCCATGTGGTATCTGTTAAAAGACGTTTGGTGAGATTTACATACTTTACAGAATTAAACAAGTCCATACAAATGCCTAATAATAATAATAATAATAAAAAAATTACAAATAAAAAAGAAAATTTAAAATGTTTCTGATATTAATTTCTTCTAGAGCTACACAATTTGGGAGAGAATTTTTTTTTTTTTTTAATTATCATCATCAACACTATATAAAAAATGCTGCGCTCATGTCCCATGCACATATTTAACTTAAATCAGTCAAACCAAGTCTTAGTGTCTAGATTTATCACCAATTGCCATCATGTTTTTGGTTTTATTTAAAGCTGCAGTACGTGTTAAAAATGTATATAGTAAGTGCATACACCATGAATCCATTTCCCAAACCGTGTTATTGGCATGTCCTGAATCTGTAGGTCTCTTGTTCCATTCCAGCTTGAAGGAGCTGATTTTATCTAGTGTATTTAGGTTCATATTTATGTTTATTTATGTAGCACCGTGGTCCTGCGAGACACGACATTTCGTTCCACTGTATGTCTACACATGTAGCGTAATGACAATAAAGCTTGACTTGACTACGGTACACCTATAATAAATGTTTATATTATAGACTATTTAGACTAGTTAGGGTAAGTACCGTTGCCGAGTAGAACATCTGTGATTCTCCATAGACATAAACAGAGAGAATTAGCTACAGTGTTCTTCCACAAGATACATGCAGTTCTGTTTATGAACTGCTAGAGCGCAAAAAAAATCACGGACTGCAGCTTTATATAAAAAGTGTAATGTTTTTGGAATGTACACTGTTAAGCAGAGTAAACATTGAAAAGAACCCAAATCAGTAAAAAATTATTTTAAAAAAATGCAATACCCATGTAAACAAATTCCTGTATATTTTAAGAGCTAAATACTACAAACAGTACTACAGACAAAGAAAGTGTTCTTACAGCTGAGGCCCTTTCTCATCGACACCTCCGAAAAGCAGAGCGACACCAAAAGGACGACTCTAAAGATGGAAAAGGTGGATATTTGTAATCAAATTACAACCAGAGACAACTGTCCTGCAGAGAACTGAAAAATAACCCAATGACTGTTAGCCAGACGGTCATACCATAGCGCCAGGGTCAGCGTCCTCCTCTCCGAACTGCAGAGCGAGGTTAGACACAGCCTGCGTTACGCTCTCCACAGTCATAGTCTCATTGTAGGTGAACCAATGGTTCTGCAAGAACACAAGAATGCTTAATACAGATGGCATTTGGTTTAAGAACACCGGATTTATGAATAAGACCCACTGACCAATCATAGCAGTGACAATACAGATTTTGAAGAAAGGATTCACTTACCTGTGTTTCCACTCTTGCTTTGTCAATAAGTGTTTTTGCATCAGCTATTAAGCCACTCATGGCACAGCCTGTATTGACAAATGAACACGATCACTCAAAACTAGTTTTATTACACTAACCACATGGAAAATTTGTTATTTTAAGCATTTGTCTTACCAATATGAGAGTCAATTTCTACAATCTTTTCAATGCTGCTGGGCTCCATAAGAGGAGAGGTTATTCGCTTCTCCACTGCAAGACACACTCCCTCCGCTGTCTGAATGCCAATGGCTGTGGACCCCAACTGGAAAGACCCACAAAGTCAAAAACAATTAGCCCTAGCATTCATTTCTAATATTTCTAAAGATTTAGATATATTATTCTGCTAAAAAGAAGTGTACCTTGATGGCTTCAATGGCATACTCTACTTGAAAAAGCCTTCCCTCTGGTGAGAAAGTGTTCACTCCCCTGAGGGTTGAAAAAGACGTTAATATGATACAGCAAGTGTATTCAAATCTGTATAATAATACACTTTATTAAAACACTCTGCTTAATTGTAGAGTTAATGCAGTTTTTTATATCAGCAAAACAAAACTGAAAGTGAAAGTTCGACAAGAGTGTAACATTCCATGCTTTAATTATTATGATGTAAATATCCTAAAATATACAGTTATATGAGCAGCCAGTGACAACACAAACATGAAAGAAGAATTGAATGAACATTCAAAGCAGTGAAAGTACAGCACAGACAAAGGTTATTTTTTTCTTACCTGTCATACTCTGATCTTGTCAGGAACATTTTGAAATGCAAATCTATAAAAATACACAAAAACAAACTTAGATTGTCTAATTTTAAACGTAGTTAGTGAACGCAGCAAAAAAACAACAGCTTGCTATGTAAGCGGCGCGATTAGCACTAGAGTTCATAACCAATCAAACACCAGCGTCCTTTAGACTGATTGGACGATTTTAAGATAAAAGGCGGTGCTAATAATAAAGTGTCGACTTGATTGGTCGAACCACCCTTCACTCAATGACAAGGCATGTTTCACTTCGATTCAAGTCATTCTTAGATGAACTGTAGAATAATAATACCCCATCGTATTTCCTTTCAAACATGCACTTTTCTAAACTCTCAAAGGCACCAATAAGCAGTTTTTCCATAAAGTTTTTATGCATACTGTTCTTTATTTTGTCAAAAACCATGCCAAACCAACACAAACACATGAGCATAACGTTAGCTAACCGGTTTACTACTCAATAAACAACACACGAGCCGTTAAAATAACTTTACATGATATACTCTGTTGTACAAAAAGTTTTTGTCCGCTGATCTGCGGTTTACTGCAGTAAGACACAACATCATAAAACGTTTGCTATAGATTTCTTACCTTCTGAAGTGGAGGGTGAGTTTGCTAGTTTCAACAGTACAGGAAGTGCTCACACATAATCGCCCGACAAAAGCATTTTGATAAACTTAGGTTCCTACCCCATTGAATCCATATTATTTTCTTATTCTTATTTTATACTTATTCTTTCTTTCTTTCTTTGTATTTTATATGGCCAGCTCACTAACAAAGTTATTATTTAGATGATTTTTTTTTCTTCCTGTAAAGTTCAGTTCAAAAACATTAGATTTTTTTGTTTTGTTTTAGAATGAATCGGTAATTATAGTTCATACTTATAACATTTTGCTGTTATTGATAAAAACAATGTAAAAACATGACAATTATAATTTAAATACACTGTAAGTGGACTTAAAACATTTGCTTAGTAAAATACTGTTTTACTAGAAACATTTTTATCAATATTTTGTTTTATCAATCAATGAAACCAAGTAAATTACTAACTAAAAGGAAAAAACTACTAGCGTATTTGGGCATTTCCTGTGCATGTCACTGGGGGATCTGGCAACACTGCAGTTTTTTTACCCGTCTCTGTCACTTTAAGAGAAAGTTGAAATCACGTGTCTCACTGTAGAAAGTTTGACAAGTTGGTCGACAAAAGTCCTGTTTTCCCGCTATCGAAAACCTTGAATGTCATTCTCTTGTGTCTCCTTTTTCTGTTAATAACGAACTCGGAAACTATCCCGTAATCGAAGTCTTTTCTATCAGCGTCAACATAAAAACACACCCAAAACATGGAAATCGTGCAGGTAATACACTAGCAACAGTTTGCTGATCTTCGTCTTTTCCGCTTAGGAATATCAAGTTTAGGGTTTTCTCTTTGATTTCTCTATTTACAGAAAATCATGTCGGGGTTCAGTCTGGATCTGGGACCAGTGAAAGAGCCACTGGGATTTATCCGAATCCTGGAATGGGTGAGTTTCCGCGATCACTCCACAGATACAAGTGTCACATTGTGTCTTTTTGATAGCACGTTCCTTATGATGGTTGATAGATAGTTATGCATGTTTTTTATGCCATCATATAAATGCACATTTCACGATAATACAAATACGTTGCAGTCACATATGGTGCTGTTTTGTCAATATAAGGGGCAACACCCATGTCAAAATAACCTTATTTTCCACTGTTAAGGTCATCTAAACGTATATACATCTTTAGGTGTGTCGTGTGATATGTGTATGTGGAGTAGAAATCATCTCAAACATACAAATGCATGCAAATTTTTACAAGTCCTGCCTTGCACAGTCCCTTGAGAATTAAATGATGTTTACATTGCCAACGGTAGGAGCAACTAAGATAGTCCTGTTTGCCACATGCGCATTAAGAGGCTCCTGCGGTGGACTTTAGTCTAATACTAAATATACCACCGCAAACAATGGAAAATCTGGGTTATAAAAGCTATAAAACACACCTATCTGCAGGGTTCTCTGACTGATGTAGGTAACTAGGCCTGGAGCTCATTAACCTACTAAGAAATCAGGCTGGATTTGAAATTAACTCCAGTTTTCAATGTCAATCTGATCAGAAGTTTTGCTAAATCGAGAGTAGATTTATAGTAGAATAAAGGGAAGGGAACCTCAACTACTTGTGAGCTACATATATTTCTGTTTGTCCTCTATATAGACGTAGACTAGACTGAAATTCGATCCAGTTAGTCTGAAATGGTCCAGAAGGCCGGAAGTAAAAACTAACTGCCACAAATTTCAGTGTCGATATGTGAAACTCAACCACTCGCTGGCGTAAATATCTGACAGCACTGAAAACCAGCCAAGATCATTTTTAGAAGTGATGTTGTAACTTCAGAAAAGAATCCCAGCTGCTGATGCTCAAATAGAATGCAGTTCATTAGATGTTCACTAACTGAATTTGTATCCATACGTGTGTGTAGATCTAGAGTTGTGTGTGTATGTATGTGTATCACACCTGGAATGTCTACGTCTCTTTCGCTTTGGCCTGAGCCTTTGTAAACATTTGCACTTTGCACACCATTTTGCTTTGTCTTTGCAAAGTGAACATGCAAGGCGTTAGACGTAAGACAGGGTGTAATTTAACACAGTAGTGTGTTGTTTTGGATCCTTCATATGGAAGTAATGTCATTTTTAGCAGTTTAATCCAGACAGCAAAGGTGCTGCTTTTGGGACACATTACATTACAAGCTCATTGGAAATAATTCCAGACATTGCCAGTGAAAACAGTTATATTGAGAATTAGGGTGCATTGAATAACTTTATGTGACCACAGAGGAGCAAGATAACATGATGCACTGAAGTAATGAATATGCAAATTGATATATGACATCATCTAGCAATCTAAAGTGTGTTTTAAATCGGATGTGTG
This sequence comes from Enteromius fasciolatus, assembly GCA_032361145.1. Classification (NCBI taxonomy): domain Eukaryota; kingdom Metazoa; phylum Chordata; class Actinopteri; order Cypriniformes; family Cyprinidae; genus Enteromius; species Enteromius fasciolatus. Next base: position 6,029,964 of record JAUMHR010000060.1, on the reverse strand, counting down.
GAAGGTTTAATAATTTTTTGTTATTAAAATTGAAGTTCCTGTTTCAAAGTTTACAGATAGATGGCTAATGTGTGTGCCATTGATATGTTCAGTGTTCGTCTATACTGTATAATAAACACTTCTGGCACTTTTTTTGATCCTCTTAATTAGTTTTGTTTTTTATGTAAATGATCCAATAAATACTGCACCGTGCCATTCATACCGAGGTATTACCATACCGTGAAATTTTGATACCGTTACATCTCTAGTATTTATACATTGATATTATAATGATTTCTGAAGGATCATGTGACACCGAAGACTGGAGTAATGATGCTGAAAATTCAGCTTTGCCAAATTAACACTTTTAAAAATAAAAAGCAGCTTTTTTTTAAATAGTAAAAATATTTCACGGTTTTTACTTAAAAAATGCATCCTTGTTTTCCACAGCTATTGTAGCCTTTGACTGGCAGTGTACAATTGTGCTTCTATACGTTTGCTGTTAGTTGCATAAAATGACTTTTATGTGGAGGAGGATATGGTTTAGATGCCTCCATAAGCACTTTTCTCAAGAATGTCCTGAATTGAGTAAAATCTGAGGAAACGAGTGGTTTGACACATTTTCTACTTGTAAAGCAAGAATGTCAGCCACTCCCTTAAAAATCAGCATCTGTCTGCAGTGATGTTTTTGCTTTCGACCGCCACAACCCTGATCCCAGCAGTAATGCAACAATGGAGAGGAAGCTTTGGTTGCTAACAGGTAAACTGACCTCTGATCATGTTGACGGTGGTGGCATGAACGGGTCATTCACACAAAGGCTCTCTTTAATAGTCAGTTGCTTCGTGTAGGTGTGCATTCCAGCGTGAACGTGGCATGGGCAAACCATGTGGTTCTGTTTGGTGCCAGGCGCCCTTAGCTGGCCCACTGTGGTTCTCTGTGCCAAGCACCTGCATCGCACGCTCGCGGGAATGAAGCCAAAGTCTTGCTGGAGTGAAGATCGCACACCCACTCTTGGATTTTCTTGGAAGCAGAAGTGTAGGGCTATTTTTACTATCATTTTGGGGTGCATTATAGACCAATGTGTCTGAGGATAAGATATCTGGTTCATGGAAAGAGGAAAAGAGTCTCTATTGGATAGCGTGAGCGTTTAATTTTTTGAAATTCAGTTAATAATTGTTTGTTTATAAGAACATAAATGGCAAAAAAAATTAAGTTGGATTTTAAAAATATATATTTTAATGTGTTCTCTGAGATTTACTTATGTTATATGTGAAAAAATAATTATTTTCAACCCTAATTCTGACCCTGTTTTTAAGGGGCGTGTCCTTTTAAGGCTTCTTTTATCGGCCACTGTTATGATTGGCTAACGCCATTGCGTATACCGTATCAGTGCCCCCTCACTATTGCATGTGTCAAAATAAAACCGTAATTTCTAGACAAAAAGCAGTCAGATTTAGTACAGCTGATGTTTCTTTGTGAACTCTCCGTTAAACTGTGCCTCGTTTATAAAACAAAATGCTCCGAACGATCCTCTGACACGATTTGGGGTGCTTTTAAAAATAAACTATCCACGCTGGGATCCTTCTGACATCTACAAAGATGCAAACAAGCTTTTTAAGTGAAATGCATCAAAGCAAATGTCCTTTCACGTCATCTGACTCTGACGACAGACTTGAGCACATGGATGTGTCAGATAGCATAAGCGCATCTGTGTGCCATCAAGTGTTGACAAGATAGCAAACGTTTTGATTGGACGAACAATTTATGGTCCTACACCCTTACATTTACATTTATTCATTTAGCAGACGCTTTTATCCAAAGCGACTTACAGGTGGGGAAAACAGCAAGCAATTAGTCCTAAAGATGCAAAAAACAACTTAGGAAGTGCTCATTATACCGTATAACAGGCAATGTTCAAATAAGTGCGGGAAAGAAAGTCTGTTAAGGGTCCTACACCCTTAACAGACATATAAATATAAATGCTTCTAAACAATTTAGACCAAAGGTGCTGTATATAGGATTGAACTAGGCATTGCAGTCCAAATTCAAAATATTATAAATGGGGTTTCTTCACCCGGCCCCTCCTCAACTTGAGGCACACAGCAGGTTGCCAGATTGACAGCACTAAAAGACACTGACCCCTTTCATTTGGCAGCTTCCATGACTGATATGAAATACAGCAACTGGCAATCTGGGGTGGGTTATACAGACCAAAACAAAGACATTCTGTTCCAGAACGCATATTTAGAATAACTGATTGTAGCGTTGCTTTTCATTTAAACAAGCGTATCAAATTTGTGTGCGTGTGTGTTTTTTTTTTTTTTTTTTTTTAGAAATATCTGCAAATATTACTGTATTTTTATGCTTTAGCACAGTCAAAAACCTACATACAGCAGCTTTTAACTTAGTTATTGCTATCAGGATGTGAAAAGTTTTTGAAACTCATTTTACAAACCACATTAATTTTCTTAGTCCCCCCCATGCCCCCCCCCCCCCCCAAAGGACTCTGTTCTGGACATAGCCCCCCCCCAAAGGACTCTGTTCTGGAGGGAAGTTCTGCATCCCACTATTGTTTCTGCTGTGTAACAGCAGCTGCTTCTCAGAAGATCCTTCATTGTTCCTTAAACAGAGGTTTCACAGAGACACTTCAGTGATCAAACAGTCCTTGGAATTCTTTAATATGTAGCTGGAATGTAAAAGAAAGGTTGAACTTTAACTTGGTTTGAATATTTGTGCTCAATTTCCACCGACACCGACTTTTAAAGGTATAGTATACTATGGGTTAGAATAATATGATTTTTCTATTTCACAATTTACTGAATCTAAGATCCGCAGTGTTCTTCCGTTCCAATGTATGGCTCTTGAAAGCTACTTTGCTGTGATTGCTATGGACCTTGTTCACAGCAAAACGCCTTGTAAAGAAGGGAAAGATTGACTGGAGAGAACATTGGGAAAAAATGCCAGCAAAATCTATAAATCAAAGCTGTGCTACTGTAGTTACTCTCAAAATTTCTGCAGAAGCCACTTCCTGTGTGGAAGTGGAGCGTTTGTAAAAGGAAAGAAGCAAACCACGCACCAGGATATGTGTAAGTCAGTGAGGGCAAAAGTGTTGAAGGGTCATTTATAGACGTAGGGCTTGTCTGGATGAAGACAGCGCTCTTATGATGTGAAATCAAGTATGCAAATGCTGAATTCATGTTTTTAAAGTAAACGCTTGTGTATGTTTAGCCGTCATTAATTGGACTGCATCTGTTTGTTACTTTTTATGCTTTAGAAAATTTTCTTGATTCCTGAAAATAATTTCATGCACAATAAAGTTGATACATTAATTACAAAAATACCTGAAAATAAATCATTATTTCACACAGAAAACCTTTTCACTTTTTCACACAAACCTAAAACCATACATCGGTCATTTAGTTAAACTGGATGTGCTGAAATAACTAAAACTGAAAGAGAAATTAATAAAAACCAAAAAAACGTACAAAACAACACAATTACATTTAAAATTAAAACTGAAAATCTAATTGAAATCCTTATTAAAGATTATAATAGTATTCACCAATACTGAAGTAACACTGATTCAATGCTCATAATATCAAAACAACCAAATGATGACAGATGCATGAGAGCTGCTCTGGAGAAATGTAAAAATGCTGTTTTCTAAATGTATAATTATCATAAGTGTTATGTTTTTAGGTCTTCACCATTTGTGCCTTTGCCACGACTGGTGGTTATGTTGGATCCAGTCAATTTACTATTGATTGTGGAGGTAAAAAAGATGACATCACTGCTCATTTTGGATATCCTTTTAGGTAAACCATCCAGATCTCTATTATAAATTATTTCAAAGTTAAAGTGTGCGTTTTTTTTTAAGCATATACAATTGTAAAAAAACTGCGTATATGAAATGTGTTATATGCTGTCCTGCTGTTTGTCATGCAATTGGTAATTAAATAAGAACATGAATGTTAACTGAAGAGACAGTAAATTGAGCACATGACTTTCACTTACTAGGCTCCAGAGTCAGTCATATGACATTCTTCACTGCAATCAAACCAAGAACACAACTTACCTGCAGGGAGATTTCTCCTCCTCGGCTGAGTTCTTCGTCTGTGTGGGCGTCTTGGGCTTTCTGTACTGTACTTCCACCATCATCCTGTACTTGGGCTACCAGCTGGTTTACAGGGAGTCTAACCGTGGCCCCACCATTGTGAGTCATCCCTCCTTTTTATTTGGAAATATTACTGTGATGACGAACGTCATTAATATTAGTTATTTTGTATTGCATTTTTAAATGCACTTGTCACGAATATAATGACACATTTGGAACAAAAGTATCTTTGTGATGCAGAAAATTTGTGAAAGGTAAAAAAAAAAGTTAGGATTTCCAACTTGGTGTGATTTATTATTTTGTGGCCAACCAGTGCGAGTTTGTATTTCTAGTAGATATGTGAATATATAATATAATATAATATAATATAATATTTTAATAAAATATAGTTGCATTTAATTAATTTTATGTTTTGTTTTGTTTTTCCAAAGAATTAACAAAGTGCTTCATCCAATTACAAGTTGTACTTTTTTTTTTTTAAATATATATATATATATACAGTTGTATATTAAATTGAAAAAAATATAATGCATTGAAAAAAATGTCCATAAACAAGGATTGATATCCCAAACTTTCCTCTTTTTCCAGGATCTGATTGTTACTGGGATCTTTGCTTTCTTGTGGCTTGTTTGCTCCTCAGCCTGGGGAAAAGGTTTAACAGATGTCAAATATGCTACAAATCCTGTAAGACTAATAGAGGGATGTCTGCCTGACGATAAATGTACGGTGAAGACCCACCCTTCAATGGGTCGCCTCAACTCCTCTGTCGTAAGTATGATTACTAACTGTTATTTCTGCTCTAATTTGTTCCAAATTGTTTAAAGCCTGGTTTATATCTAGCACGTTTTGTATTTAGGCTATTGTATACATTATGTAGTTTTACTTTTACTGCTTTTTGGTTTTGTACAAACCTACTAACTAATTATTTGATAATTTATAATTCCTATAAAACCTACTTGTTTATATTTTATACACACATTTTAAAATATCAAAATAATCAAACCTGCTGCACGCTATCTACTACATCCCTTTTGTTGACATATTGATAGTTTTTAGCCAGTATTTTTAAGCAATGTTTATCTTAACATTTTGTGGGGGGTATCACGTTATTGGGGTCACTTAACCCACAAACGTGAAAAATGACCCACAGGCCTACCTGGCCTACCCTACCTGGCCACTTGTCACGTCCTTTCCTTTCCTTAAAGCAGCCCAATTTCACTGACAAACCGTGGACTTGGCAACACTGCCAGAAAGGACATCATTGCCCCTATTATGGGTTATGGTTTATATTTTGAGTCCCCAACAACAGGTTGACATGCATGCAAGGTCAAAAAACTCCTTCGTTGTCTTCGAATATGCATTTTACTTTACCTTATTTGCATAACGACTCCCAAACAATTCGCCCCGATTCATTTTTCCAAACTACTCCTTTGCGTTACGCTAATCTGCGGAGATCGGTCTCATTTCCATTTCATCATGCCTGATAAAGCAGTGTTTGTGAGCTCAGTGCTGCTTTGTGTACAGCCTTACTGGGGGGAAACCTCTGTTTTACTTCTCTAAAAGCGCACCTAGTGGCGAACGAATTAGCATTTTCATTCAGACTAATGTGAAAACACCAACAAGTGGGCGGCGATATGCGATTATGCTTGGACTTGTTTCGATGATTCAGAGTCGACTCTTTCTTATGAGAGACTAACTGTATACTGTACTTTCATATTTGAAATGTTTTCAGTTAGGGTTGGGCGATGTCGACCAATTTGGCATCGTACGATGTCTAAAGTGAAACATCGCGATGGACGATGATATCGT
>JAUMHR010000060.1:5969581-6002447 GCA_032361145.1 Enteromius fasciolatus | reverse complement strand
TTGAGATTAATAGTTACATTTTATTGTTATGGGATTGGGCGCTTCAGAACTCCTGACCTGATATTTAGATACTATTCAATAAATATATTTGTTTGACAAGGGAAGCTGTGCGCAAACAGGAATATATATTATTTTAAAAAAAGCACCCCAGAAAAAAGGGCACTTTCTCTCCAGGAATAAAAAGGGCAGGTGCTCAAGCCCCCTTTTATGTCTATGTGTGCACATGCCTGCATTCATGCCGTGCAGTTTAAGTGTCAAATTAGATTTTGGGTTCACTGGTCTTGTTGGTTTCATGCATAAACATCCCCTTTTTAAGCAAATTGCACAAAAAGAGAGCTATGTTGTAACAATTTCCTGTTGTAAGAAACCTACTTTATCATTCAACAGATGAAGTGTGATATTCTAACCTGATAGGACTTTTTACACGTCTTGCAGCTGTAAGGTTTGTTGCCATCATGAATGTTCATGTGTTTCTCAAGATTGGCTTCGCTGTTGAAGATCTTGCTGCACTCAGGACACTGGTGCAGCTCTTTCGGATGCACCTCCTGGATGTGCTGTCGGAGCTCGTCCAGAGAGGAGAAACTCACTCTGCATTTCTGGCAGTCGTGTGGTTCGGTAATGTCTGATGAGACAAGTAACGTGTCACTAGTTTAGCTTGCGTTTATTATGAAGTGTATCATGTGACCGGTGTGGATGTGCTTACTATGAAAGTTCTGGAGATGGACGGACAGCCCGTTGGCTTGTTTGAAGCCTTTGCCACATTCCCTGCAGACATATGGTTTGTCTCCCGTGTGCGTGCGGACGTGACGCGTCAGTTCAATGGACTGAGCAAATGAGGCAGAGCAGTACTGACAGCAGTACATTTTACCTGCAAATTCAGAAATTTACTATAGCCTATATATATATGATATTTGTACAAAAAATGTCTAAACCCTCCCACCTTCAGCATGCTTCTTCTTGGTGTGGTATGAGAGAGCAGCAGCCACGGAAAAGCTCATCTCACAGTGTTTGCAGTGGAAGGGTTTTTCTCCTGTGTGGAGACGCATGTGATTCTTCAGAGACGAGGTGGCAGCAAACTTGGCCCCGCACTCCTCACACGCGTACGGCCTCTCCTCAAAATGTTCAGTGCGTTTATGATATAATAGACCTGAAAGATATAAGCAATGAACAAAACAGTAATGACAAAAATGACTGGTGTCTAAGGTCCATCCTGTGTGTCCATCCAAAAAGACACTTTTCACCTTTCACATATTCATTTTAACTTTATGGTGACGTAGTGTTTTCACATTTCATTCTAGTAAAGTTTTGTTTTTTATTAACAACACTTTTTATTTAATCATTAACAATAATAATAGTAATTCTAATAATAACACTAATGCTACTAATAATAGTGTATATTATTATTGTTGTTGTTGTTATTATTATAATAATTTAATTCATAATTAGTAACATAATGAATAATAATACATTGCTTTTAGTTGTTTTCAACAAAATGTTCTGTGTTTAATTATTACATATATATTTATATATACACGCACACACGTGGTATATATTTTTTAAATATTTACATGCATAACATGTCCATATTTATATTCATTAAAATGTATATTATAAATAAATATATTTTATATATAATCATAACATATTTTTCTGAAACATATACATGCATATTCTAATCTTTTTGTCATTCTTGTTGTTAATGAATGTTAAATATTAATATAAATATGTGGGTACACTTTTTTTTAAGGTGTCCTTGTTACAGTGCAATTATACATTTAACTACATAATTAACTAAATATGACTATATGGTCAGGTAATTATGCATAATTTATTGTTATTATAAAAAGACACCTTAGTCTTAGCAAATTTTATTATACTACAAATAATAATAAACAAATTAAATTAAACCAATGTCTTCAGAAGTATTTTGACATCATAATAAAGAGAGACACTAAATTATCGTTATTAAGAGGATACTGTTTTTTTGTTATGGATCTACGTCATTTATAAGAGCCAGCGTTTTTTCAACTTGAAAAGTATCACTGCATACCTGAAGAGTGTTTAAAAGTTTTGTCGCACATGTCACATGGTACTTGTTCCGTTTTCTTCTTCTTAGCCGGAGGACCCCCGTGGACTTCCATGCAGTGCTGGTGAAGGCTCTTGAGCGTCGGGAAGGCCATTGAACACTCTGAACAGCGCTGCTCCTTCCCCGGCGCAAGTGCACAGCCTTTCTTATGCTTTATCAGACGACACTTAAAGTCAAACGTCTTATTGCACCACTCGCAGTGGTAGGACACGGGGACAGCTTTTCTTCTGCCTTTTGTTTTGGATTCATCTCCGTCATCATCCTCAGAGTCTGCAGTAGATCCTTCCTGCTCAACCTCAGATTTGGCAGAATTTGGCAGAGACCCTATGTAGAATATGGATACAATTAAGTTAAGATGCTTGCACAAGTGATATCAAATCGCTTGGACTGAAATCCCTATGCACTGAAAAGTCCTTCACCAGTATGTTTGAGGTCTTTCAGCTGTGGGAAGTTGGCAGACAGCAGCTGGCACAGTGAACTGGCCAACACTGAGTCACGGCTCAAAACTCTCTCGACAGTCTGAAGAACTGACTCAGGCTCACCATCGGCTCTCCGACAGCTCTGGAGAAACTGGGACACACAAAAGTAATGTTATATAATGTACTTTATTTTATATACTGTGGATACACTCCTCACACAACAGTATGCAGTTGGTTTATTATTCTACTTTATAGTACATTGAAAATGGTGAAGCAAAGGTGCCTTTTTTTAAATAGAAAAAATGGATTTTTAAAATATTAAATATTTCAAAATTACACGAGTTCAAAAGTTTGTGATCAGTTAGTTTTGTTTTAATTATTGTTTTTATTTTGAAAGAAATTAATTTTATTTAGCAAGGACACATGGCATTGATCAAAAGTGACAGTAATGAATTCTAATGTTATAAAAGGTTTTCCATTTAATATAAACACTGTTCTTTTGAACTTTATTTATCAAAGAATCCTGGAAAAAAAGCATCACAGTTTTAACAAATATATAAAGACATATTTTAAGCATTGACCGTAAGAAATGTTTCTTCACCAGCAAAAGCTGAAAGGTCAGCTTTATCTTTAGAGGAATTAAATAACTGCATTTTGTTTATCATACAGAATCTCTCTATTTTCCACCTGAACATATTTCAACAACACATTACAATTTTACAAGTTAATAAAAAAATGTGCAATTTACATTTTTCTTTATTTTATTTGCATGGACTGTTTTTTAATTGTTACCTTACTGTAATAGAAAAAGTGCTCGCCATAGTTTAGATCATACACCAAAGTAAATTTTTATCCCTAATTAATAAATAAAAAAATAATAAAATTTTTTAAAATAAGAACAAGTCGTTTCGTAAATCGCTGTTTAATAATAATATAAAAAGAACTATGTTTAGTTTTTCCCCCTGCTGTACCGAAGCCATACTGAACTGTGACGACAAAACCGAGGTACATTATGTGTATACAGATATATACTGTAAATATATATATATATACACACACACACTATTCCAAATGTGTACTGTGCAAATCAAGACATATATTTAATATAATTAGTATATTTTTCCTTAACCTCTTACCTCAGCAAATTGCTCTGTCCCATGATCCATTGCATTCAAACCTTGTTTGAGTAGTGTAATGTCACTGATTGTTTCCAGAATGAGCGATTTGTGCTTAAAGAGCCCATCTATGTCTTTAACTAAAAAAAAACACACGGCAAAAATATTTTGGTTCACTGAGCAATGGATATAATTAAAGATACTTTCTGCAGATTTACACTAATCCTTTTAAAGAAATTACAAAGCTACTGACCAAAAGCAACGTGTTGAACAAATGTGTCTTTTTTAGCACTCACTGGATTGGAGAAGTTTTTGAGCGACTGGTTTCTCCTTGACCTCCTGCATGAGGATCTGCAGCTCTGGGCTGTGTGTCTCCATCCACAGCAGAATCCTCCAAACAGTGACCGCCTGCAGAGAACCATCCAGCACTGCAGATATCAGCCTTCCAACCACCTCAGCATCTCCTTTCTCTCCCAGAAGAGCTTTAACACACTGATTGGACACAAATGTACTGCATAAAAGCTACTTCCTTGCATCGAATACACTCTACAATTCTAAAAAGTTTATTAATAATGCAACACAGGTACCTCTCTCTCAGTTGCATTCATATCTGGACCTGTTTTAAAACTCTGTTCAATGAGCTGAAGGTCCAATTTCAGCTCTGTAAGTCTGTTCTGATATACTCTCAACAAATTCATCCCACTGATGTCTTCTGTTGTGTCATCTAAAAAAGGAGTAAGTCATCAGTAGTAGTAGACAGGGGAATTTGCTGAAACAGACTAGGTATTGTTGCCAAGTTTTGCTGTTCATACCCTTTGCATCTTTCACAGCCTGAAGAAGCTGAAGTACATCTGAAGAGCTTTCCTTTACCTCATGGAGCAGCATCAGAAATGTTTCTTCACTTATGGTCATCTCTCTGAGTTTACGTAACAGACTTTCCACCACCTCCACAGAGGAAGGAGCAGAACAGCACTGCAGCACTCCCTCAGGAAGAACAGACACATACACCACTGTTTATTAACAATGCATTAAATGAGTCGAAAGATTTCTATTTCAAACAAAAAGCTTTCTTTCTGAACTTTCTACTCATTAAAAAAATGTTTGACACTGAAGGCTGGAGTAATGGCTGCTAAAATTTCTGTTTTGCCTGACAGGAATAAATTACATTTTAAAATCAACTCAAATAGACAACGGACAGACATACCTCTTTTTCTACTTGATTTGTACATCTGTTTACTGCATTGCTCAAAAGCTCTGATAGGTTGCTGACACTGGACAGGTGATGAGATAGTTCTGATACATGGGCTAAAAGCCTACTAGACCACCGAACTCCTGATGCAGGAACTGTAAGCAAAGAGATCAGTCTATTTATTTGTACATTTACTCAGTTTAGCGAATTCTGCTTGAAATGTTTAGTCATTTAGTATCTTTTTAATGCCCCATGATTCAAAACCTCACACTTCTACCCAACCCAGGTCAGCTTACCTTCTGGCTCGGGACAGCTCTTGTTTCCCTGGTCCTTCAAAACTGATCCTGGCTCGGGATTTAAACATTTTAGCTGTTCAAACAAAGTAAGCACTGTTTGAGCTGACAGAACTTTCTCTACTTTAACTAAATTTAGCAACCTCTGGTAAAGCTCATCTGCTGATGGATCTCCTCTGAAGCTCTCCAATATGACCTGCAGAAGATCAGAAGGGAGATCTGAATACAGTCCTAATTGTTTCTTTTGATTATCAATGTTTAAAAGGAGTATTTAAATCAAAAATGAAAATCTGCTGATATTTATTTACACCCTGGCCATCCAAAATGTAGAGTATGTTTCTTCATTGTTACCAAAATGTAGAGAAAATTAAACATTACATTACTTGCTCACAAAGTGATTGAGTGCCGTCAGAATGAGAGTCCAAACAGATGCTAAATACATAACAATAGTCCAGAAATAATCCACACAACTCCAATTCATCAATTAATGTCTAATAAAGTGAAAAGCTGGATGTTTTTAATAAATAAATTCATCATAACAATTTTTAGGTTTTTGCTTCCGGCTAAAATATGAGTCCTCTATCTATATATATATCTATATATTGCTTTCTCCAGTGAAACATTTTGACATCAAACACTGTTTACCATCAAAAACTTTGTTAGTGGATTTTGATGTGAGAGGACAACAGGGTAAGTACTGTTTTACTGTAGGAACTGTTATTACAAATTATTATGACCATAAGCAATGACATTAGGTCGAAAAAGTCTAATCAAGGATTTGTTTACTGTAAATATGCAACCTTTGACTTCACAAGGCATTAACGTATGGACTGTAGTAGTTAGGATTACTTGTGGATTATTGTGTTGCTTTTATCAGCAGTTTGAACTCTTATTCTGACGGCACCCATTTACTGTGCAGGATCTATTGGTGAGCAAGTGACGTAATGCTATATTTCCCAAAATCTGTAGTGATGAATACAAATTTTCAGGAAATCGTAATTTTTTTTATTCATTTAAGAAGTGAATTTCCAATTACATGCAAAACTTTTACTATTATTTTACCTGCCGCTCTTCTGTGGATACTGAATCCCAGGTCTCAAGAACCTTAACATATGACCGTACATTGTGGAGGATTTTTGTGACACCAGCTTGATTTTGAGAGAACAACTCAACTGCACTGTCCTCTGAACACAGAAACAAACATAATTCATACAAATTCATAAGCGACCTCAAACAGAAATTTCTACAATTAATTAGGCTATTTATTTACCTTCAAAACTATTCTTGTCCCTTTTAAGCTCTTGCATTTGAGATGGCTCCTTAACACACTGTTTAAATTGAGGATCCATCGGCTCAGTTTCCACTGACGTCTGCTTCATGAGGTCAGTGAGAATGTTCTTACAACCAACGGCCACATCAAACATCTGCAAGCTGTCTGCGGCGGCTATGAGTCGGGTGAAGTTGTGTTTACCGGGGGGCAGTTTGCCAGTGTACACCATGTCCAGAAGAGAAGAAAATTCTTGGGAGGAGAGTAAATCTGTGTCGATGGAGATGCTGTCAGAACCTTCCAGAACAGATTTAAATAACATACTGGAGGCTGCCAGCACTAGTTTGTGAGCGGGGTGTGGGGTCCCACCCACCAGGATGGAGCAGTCACAAAACTGCTTCTCTTTACGTAAAGCATGCAGCTGCTGCAAAAGCTGTCGGCTATAGTTTGGGAGCTCCATCTTGTACCTGTAGAGGTGGACAAGCAGAAATGCAGAAAACTGTATCAAGTATAAGTTTCTTAAAGTGAGAAAATAATATGTCAGTGGGTTAAGAAAACAAATGTTTTTAGGCAAACCCTGACAGATATTTGTTACTTTGTTACAAGACAGATACTTGTTTTAAGCATAAACCGAATGATTTGCAAGGAAACACGATTTAGATGTTTGTACTTAAAAACAAGAGATTATGCTTAAAACAAGAAAACTGTGCAGCCTGTGATAATCATTGATTTCCCTACCATGCCATGTCAAAGCAAATCATAACTTCATTTCTTATTTATATTTTTGCTTTAACTTTTTAGCATAACTTTCTGAAATTCTTTACTAATTTATTTAGAAATTAAATTAATAAAAAAAAAAAATCCTCCCCAAAACAAGACTTAAATTAGGACATGCATGCCTTATAAAAAAGCATTACTTGTGCATTTTAAAATCAAACAATGTCACTAATGTATTTTAAGATGTTAGTGCAAGCTCTAAGGCTCTAACATTTATTTTAATCTAGGACTAGTCTTAAACCCTGTTCAGGAAACAGCCCCTTACGCCCTGGGGCTTAGCACATGATTAGGCCATAGTTCAGTTAGGACATTTAAATAATTTTTATAAACAACTTACAAAAAAGCATTACTGGTTTGCATCTTAAGACAACACAAAGGCACCGACAGGTTTTAAGATCAGTCAGTGCAAGTTTATTTCAGTTGAAACAGCTCAGATCTAAATGTATCTTTATTTTAAGATTTTGTAAAGTAAGAGCTTATGCTTATATAAAAATAATATTATTTTCCCCTATTTATTTTTCTTACCCCATTAACAGATAAACAGATAAACTTTGAACTTTATTTTTTTTTTAGAAAATAAGATGTATTTTATTAAGTCATTTTCCTTCTCAGTAATTGCACACAAGTTTAAGATTTTCTAGATATTTGTAATTGGAAACAGGACAAAAAGGCATGGCAATATATGAAATATATAGAATACATGGGAAAATATATATTTTTGAGTGAAACATACATATCCTGTTCCTAAAAAAAGTTAATTAAAGCGTTCTTAAAAGAAAAGAGGTATTTGACAGTAACTTAACGTACTCATCCATGATAACTAATAACGTTACAGCATATGTAAACATCTCTGTTTATGTCATAACTGCTCTAAAAGCATCTGATTATGATGACAAATGAAAAGTCAAGTACAATGAAAACAAACACAATTCATTAGGGGTTATTATAACTGATATGGACAGATTTGGGCATTGTTTATTCCCAGCATAAGGAAACTATAAGGCTAAACGATGCCATAACCACATGCAGTGCACAGTCTGGGGCTAACCTGACATGCTAACGTTATCTGATGCTAATATAAAAAGAAAAACAGCAAAACAATAAAAACAGCACAATGTTAGAGCCATATGGTTGAGTCTCTTGTAGTAAACTACAGCTACACACTTCCTCTTTACCTTAAAATTCAAATGATCCGGCTCTTTATTTAAACTCCTTCGAAGGACAACATTCCGCTGCGCAATAAAGATTCGGCCCAAACTGCTCTGACAGTGCGCATGCGCGCACAGATCAGCAGGCAATGCAGTCCCTTTAACTGCGCATGCGTAAAATGAACAGATGGTTCTCGGGAAGCTTTTGAAAGGGTTATTAGAAACAGACGAACACTCCTCCATAGACATCAATCATACAGTCACGTACATGCACCCAAAAACCTCTATGACTTTTATGGATATAAAAAAAGTGCAGGAATATCGTTTGCGTGTTTGTTTAAATAATGGCTTTATAATAGATTAATATGCGGTTCATTACATTTGAGCTGTTCTATTTTGTCTTTATTTCTGGATAGCTTTATAGTTCCCAAACCGTTATTTTATAATGCTGTATTAACCACTGTCAACTGCAAAAGTGCAAATAAAATGACTCTCAGTTCTTAAAAGTCTATGGAAAACATACACTGCTCAATAAAAATAAAAGGAACCCTAAAATAACATACTAGATCTGAATTAAATGCATTTATTTTAATACCTTGTTGTTTTCGTAGTTGAAAGTGCTAACAAACAAACAAAACAAAAAAAATCATCAATGGAAATCAAATTTATTAAACAACGGAGGTCTGGATTAAGAGATACACTTAAAATTGAAGTGGAAAAACACACTACAGGCTGATCCAACTTTGATGTTATGTCCTCAAAACAAGTCAAAATGAGGATCAGTAGTGTGTGCGGCCTCCACGTGCCTGTATGACCTCCCTACAATACCTGGGCATGCTCCTGATGAGGTGGAGGATGGTCTCCTGAGGGATCTCCTCCTAGACCTGGACTAAAGCATCCCTCATCCTGGACGGTCTGTGGTACTACGTGGCGTTGGTGGATGAAGCGAGACAAGATGTTCCAGATTGGATTGGATTCAGGACCTGGGAATGGGCGGGCCAGTCCACAGCATTAATGCATTTGTCTTGCAGGAACTGCTGGCACACTCCAGATGCAGCAAACCTTCTTGCCTCAGCTCGGATTGATGTGCCATCCTGGATGAGCTGCACTACCTGAGCCACTTGTGTGGGTTGTAGACTCCGTCTCATGCTAACACTAGAGTGAAAGCACTGCCAGCATTCAAAAATGACCAAAACATCAGCCAGAAAGCATAGGAACTGAGAAGTGGTCTGTGGTCACCACCTGCAGAACCACTCCTTTATTGGGGGTGTCTTGCTATAATTTCCACCTGTTGTCTATTCCATTTGCACAACAGCATGTAAAATTGATTGTCAATCAGTGTTGCTTCTTAAGTGGCCAGTTTGATTGGCTTGGAGTTACATTGTTTTTTATATTTTATGGTTTTATCATTACATGTGTTTTGATAACATTGATAGGCTACTCTAGGTGAACAGGGTGAAAAAATAATGAAAATTACATTTTGTTGTTAATTGAAATAAGGTAATACATCTAAATCTTTTGTAACAGCTAATGAATAGCTTATGTAAACTTTATGGGAGTTCTGAGTCAAAATGTTTCTTAGGTTTTTCAACATAGGTTAATAGCTTCTACATAATTTATATTTATATTGATATGAATATAGTAATTTAGGCAAAACTGAAATATATTTTTTTGTTTTAAGATACTGACTAGAAATAAAACAGTTAACATAAACTTTTAACCTTACACCACACATATTTAATACAAATTATTATATTATATATATATATGAAATAGTTTTATGCATAAACCACACTTCTGAAGATGTAAAAAGAATATTTATTGCCCATATGAAAGAACATACAGAAAAGTTCACACAAATGCCTGCTTAATATTTCAAGTAGCAGAACATGTCTAAACTATTTAGCAATGCAGTAATATTTCCCACTTCTGGAAACGTGTCCTATTTATCCTCATCTTTCTAGATATCTTTCCACAGCTGTATTTTGATGAGGTTATTTACATGAACAAAACAAAGACTAAATATTTTTAATATTCAAGTTGCTCATGCATTCTTAAATATGTACGAGCTCTATTGCAGTGCCATCACAAGCTTCTTTTCAACAAAGAATTTACAGAGACTTACTGTTTTACACACAATATATGATCAGACCACAATCTGAACATGACATTGCATCAAACAAGGAGGAATTCCGATTTTCCTTGAAATGGAACGTCCTTTGAGGAAATCTCGACCCGTATTTTTCACAGTCATGGTAAGCATGACCACAAAATCTTGCAGAATGCATCAACATCTTTCAATATTAAAAGCCAGCATGATGTTTTAAAGCAAAAAGACACTTGAAGTTGTTGCAACATTTCAATAACAAAATAAAAAAAACAAATCAACCTAAAAATAAAAAAAGTCTTCATCCCAAGAAAGAACATCTATGTGTAATTCAAGCTTTATCCTTGTTTAGACATTGTCAGCATTGTTCCACTCAGTGTCCTAACAGCCCAGTGCCTGAAAAAAAAGAAATAAATATGGTAGATTGTGAATAATATTTCCTAATATTCTTTCACAATGGCTTTAAAGATAAAAATGCATGTATGAAATGATGACAAAATAGTGGATTCGTACCTTTAAATCCTTCTTCAGGCATACAGACTAGAAAAAAACAACAACTCGGCATCAAAAAAGTGCAGAAATAGATAATGAAAATGAGACATACAGGTAATAGAAATTAAGTCGCTGACCTTGATAAACATCATCCATTGCAGCATAATCAGCAATGGGTTCATCAGCCTGTAGAAAAGTCCAAGTAAATTTCAAAGTTTGTGGTCAGGGAGATTTTTTATTCAGAAAGGACAAAGCTTTTTAATGCTATTTCAAATAAATCCTATTCTTTTGAACTTTTCAAAAAAAATTTAAGCAGCACAATTGTTTTCAACATTAATAATAAGAAATAAGCATATCAGAATGATTTCTGAAGGATCACGTGACACTCAAGTCGTGAGCGAGTCATGCTGCTGTAAATAACATATCAAATAAATGCAGCCTTGGTGACCAGAAGAAACACGGCCAATGTATCATCAGCTCCCATCAAAAACACTACCTTAAGGCAAATGATGCTCTCTGGAATAACTCCTAGACTTCCTAGTGTGGCGGAGTCATCTGTTAAACAGCGCCCATCTATGGAGAGGTTTTGGTCGAATGGAGCCACAGAGAACGCATGCATGATCTGTGGATGCAATCATTTCAAATAAGACATCGTGCTGCTTCACGTAAACAAGGAAATATTTAACTGTCCCAGCAATAAAAGACCTGGATCTTTAGCTCTTTAAGTGTCTGGTTGGCAGAGACAATGAGGGCTTTCTCCCCTCGGAGTTTCCTGTGCCTTGTGCTCCTCCTGATGCCAGACTTGGACACAGAGGTCACGGGGGCCACAGAAAGAGAGACGCTCTCGTTCAGCTTCTGCCGTTTGGCTCCAACCTCAGACTAATTTAAATAAGCAGGTATGAGACACAGATCGACAAATGGAGACGTGGATGGAAGAGCAGTCTTTAAACATACCTGACTAAAGTCTGGATCTTTCTCTCCATCCAACTTTGGCTCTTCTTTTTCATCCTCCACATCTGACCCACTCACACTGAACTCGGGGGCAGATTCTTTAATCATCTGCAAGAAACAGCACAGATGAGTTATTCCTGGACGCACACTCGTAGTGGTTAGTGTTGAGGACACATTAACATGCAAAAACTCACCCTTTTCTTGTCAATGACTTTGCGAACATACACCGTGGCCTGCGCGTACTCCCTCATGTCCCTCTGCTGCTGGAAAATGAAGCCCTCTCTGCATTCCCGACACAGATCTAAGAGCACCACACACATTCTCGCATAAAATGCCCGTTTGCAGAAACTTCTGGCCAAGGGTTGTTGGTTTATCTCACCTGGATGAGTCTGGTATTGCACATTGCCATTGTCTTGTGTTTTGTCATGAATCTGACATAAGGAGATGGCCTGGTCCACCAGAAACATTCTGCTGATCACTTCCCATTCAGCAGGCCAGAGAAGAGCTATACTGTGCATTGACAGACACAAACAATCAGACTTAAAAGTGCTTTAAGTTAACATAGTTATAGTTAACATTTAATGCAGTAGGTAAAGTGCGTTGTTCAAAGGTTTGGGTTCAGTAACATTTCTAAAATGTATAAAAAGTGTAATTATGTTGCTTAATTATTTGATGAAAAGAAAGTTAAAAAGAACAGCATTTTAAAAAAAAATGTCTTTATAATTACTTTCGATCCGTTTAATCCTTGGTTATTTCTTTACAAACAAAAATTCTCATTGACTTCAAACTTTTGAAATTGGACACTGGAAGTCAGGAGTGAGTAACTCACTGTTGAGCATCTCCTTGCAGCATGGAGTCATAGGTGAACATGAAGCCTCCGTGAGGACAGAGCAAGATGCTGTTCCCCACATTGGACACTGGGTTGCTCTTTGCTGGCCTCCTGTGGTCATCAGTATTACAGAAGATGTTACAATAATATATATTTAAACTGAAATATTGTAATAATTACCGAAAAAGTGTTTGTAAATATTTTTTCCATTACCTGATAAATTTCCTCCATTCGTCTACAAAGTAATGAGGTACAATGTACAGAATATCTGTGTCCTAAAACAATTCAAATCAAAGTCAGTACACTGAAAATAATAATGAAATACTGACGCATTCAACCTCTAACATCTACAACACCACTAAAAAGACTGAAAGATAAAACGAAATCCTTTATTTTGTAAAATGGCATCACCTGTGGCCATTTCTGCAGTGTGGGTCGATTCTTCTCCTGGAAGAGGTTCAGCAGGGAGCTCTTCTGTTCATTTGCCATCATTCTGTTCAAAGCTTCATTTTCTTTACCTTCTCTTTCCAGCCTCTGAAAGACACGGTCAATTATAAAAACTCTGCCCAAAAATGCTCAGTAGGCAGCTCACACGGTTATGAGTGTCCACTGCACTTTTGCTAATTTTTTCATTTATTACCATGCACTGCTGACAGGATTCGTTATCTTGTGGGAACTCCGGTGCTTTGGGGAAATACATTCGCAGTTTGTTCCACACCTCTTCAGAAACCAGCCGTCTGTCATTTTCTATTATACTCAGACCACCTATGGGAGAAAGAGACTATTACATAAATCATCAAACAAAAAATCATTAAAAACGCTGAATTCATTTAAAACGTTCATTTATTGAGAACAGTTTTGTGCATCACTAAAGCCATAATTTATATTGAAAACGTTTATTTTAGTTTTTCAGTTTTATCCAAAGAGAAAACGAACCGTGATAGCAGAGAATGTCTTCATTAAAGTTTTTCATCTCTTCGCCATCCCCCTCTTCATTATCTCCTTTAACTCCATCAGCTAACAAAATGAAAAAAAGAGGATAAACGACTAAAAGACAAGAGCAAAAGCCATACACAGCATCTGCATGTCTCAGTACCTTTAGATCCTGCACTGCTGCTTTTCTCTCCGTTAACTTTGTTGTTGTTGTGTTTGGTTTCTTCCTCGTCTTCCTCTAGCTGGTCTAATGCCAACTGTCTCCAGCTCCTTAGAGAAGCCTTACCGATCCAGAAACCTGATTCCTCACTAAATACAGCCAATATACACACCAGATCAGACTCTGAACTGCATTAGCAAAGTTATTATAACTAACTAAAACCATTCATAAAATATTTTATTAATTTAATGTACGAAAAGTTCAATAAAAACGATATAGTCACAAAAACATCAATCGCTAAACCTTTAAAATTCAAATGGAAAGTATGAAAATGAAACCAATTCAAAACAACAAAGACTAATAGAATGTCAATGATACAGTAACTGTAGAGTAAAAGCATCTGCTGGCGATCCAGTTTAAAGCAGCACTCGCACCTTTTTAAAGGGGATTTGGCAAGATTCATGACCTCTCTGTAATCTTCATTTAGCTGGTTTTTCAGTCTGATCACCCGACATCGCTGAGTGACACAGTCTCTGCAGAGCGATGACTCTAAACACCACCCAGGATGAATGAATATATGCATACAACACTGCAATGAACAATTAACTGATTTTACATAAAAAGACGTCTTACGGCCAAGTCTAGATATTCCTCCATAGCGGCCGAAAAGGAGATCAGCGGCCTTCAAGGATATTCTTTTGACCTCGCCGATGTTGTCTGGGTGCAGTTTGCCGTGGGAACACAAGAATTGGCTGTTGTCAATTTCCTTGATGGCCGTGGAGTCATCAAGCCATTTCTTGAGCCACTCCAGAGCCACAAACTCATACGATTGGCCTAAAAGGACAGAAGGCACTCAAGCATTAATATCTCTTCAAAAATGAAAACAGATACTTTCAAATTAATTAAAAACTGGGTGCACTATTGTTCAAAAGTTTGGGGTTAGTATATTTTTTTAAAGAAATAGTTCTTTTTAATTAGCAACGATGCATTAAATTAATTTCAAATGTTACAAAAGATTTATACAACACAATTCTATTTCAAGCATCCTGTTCTTTTGAACTTTCTACTTCTTAAAGATTCCTGAAAACATGTATCACAGAAGACAGAAAAATATGAAGCAACATAATGTAAATGTTTTCAACATTTATAATAATAGAATGATTTCTTAAGGGTCACATGACACTAGAGAAATAAACTATAAACATTTTACACAAAATCTGTCTTTGATCAAATAAATGCAGGCTTGGTAAGCAGAAGAGACTTAAAAACATAAAAAAAATTTTTTTACCAATCCCAAACTTCTGAATGGTAGTGTAAATATAATAATATTCAAGACTGAAAAAAGGAAGATTTAACAGTTCATATTAGTTGAGAAACTAATGCACGGGGCATTTTTACGGACCGTCTTCTGCAGGTAACAATTCGTAGAGCTCCTTCACCTCCTCATGTTTGGCTTTGCCTTTGTCAACACTCTGCTTTCGCATGTCTGCCATCTCATTGCACCACTCCTCAAACCTCTTGTTGTCCTGGTCAACCAGCTTCTGGAGAAAAACTAAAAAGCAAACAAATATATCTTGCATATGTAATGGTGTAGGTATATCACTTACAAAAAAATGGTGTAATAATTGGGAAAATATTACCCTCCTCGTTATGACAATGACCCTTGAAAATGTGACTGATTAATCCATAATGTCCACAGAGGTATATTCTCAGTCAGTTTTACCTGGTACTTCAACGTTAGTTTCTGTTTGGTCAATCTCTTCTGTCTGCTGTTTGTACACTAACATGTACGCGTTTCTCGAACAGTGATAGCCTTTGCTACATTTTGGCTTTCGGGTTTGAGACTTGGCAGTCTCTGCTGCAATGCAAATAAGAATAAATAATAAAGTACACTTCTGCATTTTCATGCTTTTAGAACTTTAGAAGCAACTGCACTAACAAATAGCTACAAATATTAGACATCACTTAAAGTAAACTGTCCAAATGTGTTATTACCGATGTCTTCCTCAATGCCCAGCTGAAGTTTCTTGCCCTCCATTTTCTCGATCTCCTCATCATTGAATTTGTACCAATCATTGGTATGGGCGTCTCTTACATGAGCAATGTAGTGGCCAGAATATGCACTCACACCACGATGAATCAACACTGCACTGAGCTCATATGTACACTTCTCTTCTGAGTAAAAAAAAAAAAAAGAATCAAGCAATGTGCATTAATTACAATCTCCTGTTCATTATCTCAGATTCATAAATTACACACACTATTATCCAAAAAATATGGGTCCGCAAACTTTATTTAGGCCTATTTATTTTTAACTCAGTACTTTTACATTGTTACAAAATGTTTCTTTTTAAATAAATACTGTTCTTTCCAACATTCCGTTTATCAAGGAATACTGGAAACATGCATCATGGTTGTCACAAACAATAATTATGTAGCACAACGGTTTTCAATCTGTAAGAAATTTTCTTGAGCAGCAAATCAGCACACTAGAATGATTTCTAAGGGGCCATGTGACACACTGAAGATGAATGTAATGTAATGATGATATGATAAAGTTATATTCTATTAAATTCTATTAAGAATTCACAATATTACTGCATTTACTGTAGTTTTGCTCACATAACTGGTCTTGGTGACCATAAGAGACTTTTTCAAAAACATTAAACAAGTCTTTCAAACTGCAGTGTACATACTAAATGCACAGTTTACCTTTTCCTTCCAAAAATGGCCCCATGTCAAGAACTTCTGGAAAACTAATGAAGGTGTTGAGTTTCTTCTTATGACCACTTTGCCTATAAAGCACAGAAAAACAAACAAATTATTTAAAATATCTATAAAACACTTAGTAACAGATCTAATGATCGTCAAATTATGACACTCACCTATCAAAAACAAAACGCATCAGCTGAAAGTTAAGTGTTCGGGGAAGACTCTGGAGCTTGATCCGACGGGTGGCGTTCTGTTTACTCTGACAGGTCTCGCAATAGTAGCGATTATCACCGTCCAGCTTCTCCTCCTATACAGCATGATTAACAACACCCTCATTGAGACCTCTGATATACACTGACATATGGAGCTGTCAGGCACAGAAATTTGAGCATTCACCTTAAGAAACTCTGTAACACACTCTGTGAGGTTTTTGTGCCCTTGAATGTTCAACTCCAGCTCATAAAATCGGGATGGTAGAGGAGACTCGCGTCCACATTTGTTGCATCTGGCATAACGCAATAAAAAGCAGCACTAATTACTATATTATAACGTTTAAGCTCAGAGTGAGAGTAATAAATGCCTGCATCTGAAAAGAACATTTGTTTAGAATAACTTACACTGTAACATAAGAGAACTGTCCACAAAACTGCTGTTGAATAACATTTTGGAGATGTGGGTCCTTCTGCTTTGAAAGTGTGTCTTCGAGAAGTGAGAGGAAGAGTTTGGAGAATTCCTGAGCATCCTAAAAAAGAAAGAATATCGCATTTTGAGCTTTCCCATGATTCACAGGGCACTCCAACATTCTTCAGCCTGTGCCGTCCTACCTGCTGTTGTCCTGTGTCTAGCCCAAGAGCCTTAACCAGCCCCGAGGGGTCGATATACCGTCTGTTGCTGTTCTGTAGCAATGCAAACAGATACTGAAGATGTTCACATATCGTCCGTGGTTCATAATCTGCAGAACAATTAAAAAAATCATTTTACATCTTTACATCTTGTTTTTAACACACATTTAATGCTCCCAATATTGTACCCTTTGCTTAGCTTCAAAGTATCTCCAGTTAGAGTTACTAAACGAAAATAGCCACTAAAGTAAATACAGTTGCATGCTACAACAGTATAATATTTTCCTACTGACAAGTACAGCGTGTTGACAATCCAGGCTTTAAAAGAAAGCACCTTGAGCTCACCTGAATCTGTGTTGTGCCCTTCTGCTCTGGAATTCTGAAATAGATATAAGGCTCTACGAAGCTCCAGATTGTGGAACCAAACCTGGAGGAAAGTGTTCACGTAACATGTGGCACCAAGATTTGTCAAGCCCACAAATGTGTTCTGCAACAGAGAGAGCAACCACATAAATGTAGATTAATACAGCTTTTTGAGGACCCTTGCATTCTAGTTTTATTACTGTTAATAAATACTATGACTTTATAAAAGATCACTTTCCGTAATTGAATTAATGCTAATAAAATAAATTCAAATAAATAGAAATTTAAATGTTGCAAATAAGTTTAAACTTAAATACTAAAACGACTAACAATTACAAATATATACACACATAATATAAATTACTTTAACTACTACAATAAAATAAAAATAATAAAACATTTAATTTAATAATATAAAAGACAATTTAATTTATTAGTACATACTATAATAACATTTACATATTACTACAATAGCACTACTTAATTCTTTATGTATAAGTATGCTTTAGATTTACCTTATCTCGTCTTTCAGAATTTGGATCATCAATGTTGTGGAAGGCATTTTCATCAATTTCTCCTAGCCATGATTGTTCCCCAATACCGACTAGACAGTTGGGATTTCCTTTACAGTTCCTCCTGTGTAGCAGAAACAAATGAAAACACAGTGATGTGATTACAACATTCTGCACTAATAAAGATGTTTTCACAGTTGTTTTATTAAAACTGTCTCTTTAAATCAAAACTGCAGTTAATGTACTTAACAGAATGGATAGACATAAACAAAGAGAACAGTAAACACAGAACATTTTTGCGTCACATTACCTGCATGTGCCTCTTTTGCACGCAGACACTGCTATTCTATAAGCTAACTCTATATGTTCGTGTGTGATGTCCTCTGGTTTAACCGTCTCTGCCCACCGCCAAGCAGCTTTTTCCAGCTGCAACCGAGGAGCCATTCTGCACAAAGAAAAGCACAAGTCTTTAGAGTTATTGAAAATACAGACATGTACAGACACCATGAAAACACAACAAACACACACTTTTAGAGAGTTTCACAGAGATTGCATACTGCACACAGCAATAATTAAAACACAAACATCTTACTGAGAAAATCACATCACACACACTTGACAGATGCACACATCTATGTGATGCACAGGCCTTGCATCACTGGTCCAGCATGCACAATACTTTTGATTTTGCCCCATACATCATAAAAACACTCTAATGACAGCTAATTTACTTTAACAAGCAAACAACTGGCAAGCACAGCCCTTAATATTCAAGAAGAACCACTGAGTCCCAATTAGCACATACATTTTTGATTATCCCATCAACATAATTCACAGTTTAGACTAAAACATACCGTCAAAAATAAATACTCCGGATTACGGCCTCAACACAGCTGTATTGTTTTATAAATCTTTAGTAAACACAATAATATTGAATGTTTTCATCGAGGCTGCTAAAGCTGCGCAGTTAGCATGCTAGCAGCTAGCTCTTGACTTATTTTCATTAAATACATGCACCTGGCGTGAATTTACCAAGATATTCTTGACTGTGAAGATGCTTTCATAAATATAGGAATTTTAAATCACACTTTATTGATGGTAAGTTTGTATTTAGCGCCCTTGCGTCAGCTTTTATATAAATATTTTTGTCCCTTCGTCAGTTTCAAACTTCTATGAGACGTACGTACTTACGCGTGACGTAATCACGCCGTCTTACGTCAGTACGTCAGCGGGCCGCTCAATGTCGCGCTGTTGCCACATGGCACCATACTGTTTTGCTTAACTTTCTCGGTACTCTGTGAAAAAAAATATTGTTGGAAAGATATTATTGTTAAAATGCAAAACAAACTCTTGAAAGCACAGGATAATACGCTGTTTTAAGTTAGTTGACATTTTAATTACCATAAATGGTTCATTCCCCTTTGACTTTAAAAATTGAAAAGGTTTCTGTACATTTCCCCTCTTATTATTTATTTTATTTTGTTTTTGCATATTGGAAAAGTTAAATAGATGTCATAGTTTTGAAGAAACTGTACGTTCATACAAATAATGTGTCCTATTGTAATTATTTGTATGAACATAACAAGATTAAACATCTCAGACCAAAGCTGAACAGGTTTTACAGGTATTTTGTGAACAGAAATATAATAATCAGTCTCTGAACAATCACCAACAATTTCATCACCAAAAGTCGTAGTTAACTTGTGTGCTGCTTTAACTACAGTGCATCTAATTTTTTCTTTGTTTAATTTAATTTATTAAATTTTTTACTTACATTTGTTTGGCTAAAGCTGACAAAGAATATAAACCAAATATTCATAAATTATGTTCTCTAAACTTTAATCACACTTTTTGTGGGAATTGTGCCCGAAAGGATTCCCATGGTACATCATGAGACATTTCATTGAGACACTTAGATGAGAAACGTCCAATGAAACTTTTAATAAGAAGCTTTGTTAAAGGCTCCAAAGGTTTAAAAGCTTTTTATTGGACTTTAAACTCCACCTTTCGAACTTTAAACAAGAACAGAGAGTCATACAGAGGTTTCTGTGTCACAGGAAGGTCATGAATTAAGAAAATGAATTACTGCAAAATTGCGATAATGTCCGTTTCTTGAATTTGTACAAGTAGGCCTACTGTTGTCAAGCAATTTTGGCCAAGTCCACCTGCTTGAATGAAGAAATACCTTGTCATAACCTGCTTCAGGTCCCACTGCAGCTTATTGGGTTTATGTCTCACGCCAACACATCCATTTTATTTTTTAAATTGTGTCATATAACTTAATTTACATATAGGCCTATTAAGGACTATTTAAAGGTTTGGACTCATCTGACATAATTTATTTTTAATCTGTGCTAAATGCTTATGCATAAAAGTCTAAAATTTGGTCTGTAGCATCCAGAATTCTTATAAATTACTTATAAAACGCATCCCATGATGCACCTCCTGAAGTTAGAGATTTGCTTAATGTTAACAGTTTTTCAATAACAATTTATTTTTAACCATGACTATCATGAATGTTTATGCCCAAAGCTTGTTATATGTTTTGTTTAACAGCACACATAATTATAAAACTCCCACCATGGGCTTTCAGGGCTTAACAAACACTTGTCCGAATGTAATCAGCATGACAGATGTTTAGCTCTGTCTTCTGTATATATGGTGCTTGGGTTGGGGCAGCTTTCAGGGGGTCCTGCACGGCTCCTCCTTTAGATCCGTAACATTGGACCTGTTGTCATGGAAATAGTTCAGACGCATAAATTTGACAAAGAGTCTTCAAAGGCACAAAAGCCAGGATGATGAACAAGGATTAAGCTCGACGCATCTGAGACGCCATAGACAAATATTCTCGCGACAAAAGCATTAAAAAGCACTTCTTTAGGGGTGTTTCACGGATTATATGTCGTCTTGATAAATTAAGGGAATGTTTGGTTTTCGCAAGAGTGGGCTTTGCGCGGTACAAATGCGACAGAACAATTGCATTTAACAGTGGAGGAGCAAGTGCTTTGCTTGGACACGCGAGATGGCCAGGGCGCGATGCATTCAGCACCTGTCAGGATGGTTTGTTCTGTTCAGCTTAATGACACGCCAGAGTCACTCCATTGAGACAGGTAGGGTGATGGGTGTTCAGTTCTCAAGATTTATCCCGTTATTACCTCGCTGACTCCGACACTTGTTGCAATCAGGTCTCTTCTCGTATTCTCATTTGTGTGCATTGGCATTAAAGCTAGTTGGAATTGCGATGGCTTTCAGAGACATTTGGCCTGTCCAGTGTAATTTGTCTTACCACAACTGTAATCTAATGCAGTTAATAGAAAGTAAATTGAAAATGTTTAATTTGTAATGTCTAATATATATATATATATAAAGTTGTTTTTAATAATTTTATTTTACTTGCAAAATGTGTGTTTGTGTTTATATATGTATATATATATATATATATATAATACTAATTTATACCAAGATCTAAAAAAAATATGTATATTACATTTAATTACTCATACAGACTTCAATGTTTGTAGTAAACTCTTCAACTAAACTGAACTTATGAACATATAGATGACTTGTTATCTATTGTTTAGCAAAAATCATTTATTGCTTTTCATTATGAGACACTACATCAGACAAAGGATGATTAATTTTACCTGACATTAAAAAACCTTCTCATCTGGTGCTGTGAAAAGCCCCTGGCATCTGTTGTCATTACCCACAGAGTTGGCATGCTCTCTGCTGTTTCTCTAGAGTTTGGTATTACAGTGGGAACCCGAGTGTGATTGGAGTCCAGAGCTTTGGTCTGGCCAATTAAAGCATTTATAGGGAACTTACTATTCTGCTGCTGCTCATTTTTGTGGAAACTCAGTTGAGAACACATGGTTACAGAATATTTTGAAGTATTGGTCCTTTTCCACCAATAGAAGGTTTGTCTGAACATTCCTGGCAGTGAGACATCACGGATCTACCGGTTGCTCTTGGTAACAAAGCTAATAAACCAAGGAGAGGTTGTAAATCTTCCTATTATTTAGGTCTTACCCCAGATGGAGAGGGGGGGGGGGGGGGCATGGGCAGCTCATGCTTGTGGTCCTTCTAGATTAGAACTGGATTTGTTTTGTTTTCCTTCCATCCCAGTGTCCTCTACTTCAATCTACATTACCCTAAAAGGAATAGTTCATCCAAAAAAACCCATATAACTCAATTTCAATGTTCCCAACAGTGAATGTCGTGGACTTCTGTGGACAGACAATACAGGGGGACGGCATGATCGTAAAATCCCACCAGGAATCCCGGAAGTACTACTTTGTCTCCATTGGGACAGATTGCCACCTCACCATGCAGTCTGCCACCCCCCGGGACAAGGTGCAGTTCTACTTCCGCTTCTTTCTGGTCTACAGCCTGCTAAGAGTGTCCCCACACA
Organism: Enteromius fasciolatus; assembly: GCA_032361145.1. NCBI lineage: Eukaryota > Metazoa > Chordata > Actinopteri > Cypriniformes > Cyprinidae > Enteromius > Enteromius fasciolatus. The sequence continues at coordinate 5,979,841 of JAUMHR010000060.1, read as the reverse complement.
GCCCCGCACCCCTCTTCCCAGAATCACCCAGGGGCTCCTCCTCATCTGGCCCAACACGGCCTGATTTGAGCTTGGAGCCAACCACCGGTGAGGGGCCCGAAGACCCCTGTCATGCTGGCTCTTACATCCAGTTCTACGATGGGAGGGATAAGTCTGCACCCCCTATTGGCCAGCCACTCTGTGGGAAGAGCCCTCCCCGACCCGTGTTGTCAACGGGCAACTTTCTAACTCTACGTCTTGTGACGCGAGGAACTCAGCCAAGGGTGGACTTTGTTGGAGACTTCACTTCATTCAGGCTGGGTTAGAATGTTTTTACAAGCACTTCTCATTTTCCCTGAAGTTTGCACATATCAACAGTCTGCTTATATTGTTTGTCTCATCAGGTTTTAACCAGTCAGAATGCAGCGGAGAACCTTACTTCAACTGTCGCAATGGGAAATGTGTTCCCATGAGTCTGGTTTGTGCGGATGATAAAGGGATTGACAACTGTGGCGATGGCAGTGACTTAATCGATTACCCTGGTTGCACTAAAGGTCAGTAAAGAGTTTATTTTGAGAAGGTTTTCCCATGCTTCTTGATTGATCTTGCTCTTGTTTTTATGTGCTTCAGGTCCTATATCTACACCCAAGCCCACACAGCATCATGTTACCCAACCAGCACAGATGCTGAATGTTCCCACTCAGACTGTGTCCACTTTAAAGAACTGTGCCACACCAAACGCCATTCCTGATCCGGACTCTGTGACTGGTGAGTAGTTCCTAAATGCAATAAAACTAACCATTCTTTACTGGCAACTATGGTTCCATGAAGAAAATGTAGCAATTGTGGAAGCTTTCCCATTGGCGAAAAAAGGTTCTTTACATTATTAAACTCAAACTAAGAATGTTTTTAAGGTTCTTTTTAGAACTGTTCGCTGAGAAAACTCTTTTTAGAATCTTTTATTTTTTAGGAGGGCATATTATGGTGGTTACTGGTTTGTGAAGCACATCCCATCCACATTTTAAGGAATAATTGGTACCCACTGGCTTGATAGCTGAATGTAGAACTTGTTGTATTTTCATATTTCTTAATGCATGTTGAATTTACAATAAAACAAAACACATTGAAATGAATAACTGATAAAAAAAATGTCATCATTTACTTTATGACTTGAGTGACTAATCCATAAAATTACATTTCTACAAGTTTTATGAATTCATATGATAGCTATGCATGATTCAAATATGACAGTTTAGGATGTTGCTCACTGAAAATCCCTATATTCAGATTCCAAAAGGGATTTTTGGCGATTACATTTATATGCATCATTGGCTAAATTATTGCATTATAGTAAAAAGTGCTTTTAAACATTATAATAAATATCTCCTGTTGCCTTCCATTATATAATTTAGTTATGGTGCATTAATGACAGCATTTTTATTTCTGAATAATCTATTCCTTTAAGATAAGTCAGTAGTTTCTTTCTGATCTTGTATAATTTTGTTCAACTAAAAACATATTTTACAGATCTCCAAAAACTCTGCATAGTTAACTGTAGAAGTCCAAACTAACATAACATGTTACTGTTTAAGCCTTCAGTAAATCAGTTTTACATGGTTGTGGGTTTGAAGTTACTAAAGTGGCTGTACAATATCCACCTTCTTGTTTAAGTGTATATTTAGAGCTTGAATTTAGATGGATAGATGAAAAGTGTAAGAACATGGTTCTAAGTAAAAAACCTAAAGATAATGATGACTCCTCAGAACGGCGGCCCTTTTTGAGTGTCCATAAATTTTGTTTTATTGCTGTATAATGGTGAACTCTGAAAGGCTAAGGACACAAAGCTAATTGAGGAGCACATAAATGTTCATTGCAAACAGTGAGCTGTAAATCAGCTGCTCGTTGTAACTTCTCAAGAGCACTAGTAAAAACTGCTCTTGTACATTTGAACTAATAGCTGTCGTTTACCTCCACGTACAACCTTAATTGCTTTTAAAAATCCACAGGTGTTCGAACAATGGCACGCTTCTTGAAGAGACAGATTTCACAAAAGTGCTAATGTTTTTGTGAAGTGTTACAATTAATTTATTATAACTTTATAATCATTATAATATAATTATTGAGCAAAGTGTCTTTTATAAGTGTTATTGCGGCTAAATGAATCATTCAAAATGTACTATTTTAAGCACAATATTCTGGTTTAATGTTTTATCTTACTATATTTTGGTCTGTTTATTAATTGATTCCATGAGTGGCATTTTTGCCGGTTTAAGAATCTGGCGTGAGTGCATTAAGCGCTTGTGCTGAATATATTTAAATCTCACTAGTACTGCAATTCATAGTTCTTGAAGCAAATCCTTTCTTCTCCAGATTCCCAGTCTTCCATCTCTCTGCTGGCGCTTTATGTGGTTCTGGGTGTGACGGCAGGAGGGGTTCTCATGTGCTGGTGCTGCTGGGCCCCTGGCTGGTTCCTGTGGCGTGTGAGTGTGTTCCGATTCTTGCCCTGCTGTAACTCCTGCTGTGCCTCCTGCCAACTCTGCGGAAGGAGCTGCTCGCAAAACAAGGACCACCGACTGGCCAAGGTTACACCGGAGGGAGCCGCGACTCCTGTGTCTTCTACCACCACGGTGGCTGTGTAAATACACTCATCTGATATCTCCTATAGATGCTTCAAAGACTCATAATGGAGATGATGAGGACAGGATGTTAGGAAGTGGTATATTAGTAGAAGTTTTCCTTTTACAGTGTTTACATTGAAAAAAGGAGCAAGCGTTGCTAGGCAGTGCAGTGTTTTTCACTGATACATTTTTTTTTCTCAAGAATTATAGAATATAATTCTATAATTTATAACAAAATCTGCTATTTTTTTATATTTTACAATGGATTTGTTATATAGGATCTGTGGAAACATCATAAGCTGAGATTTCTAGTTTCTAGCTGGTTTTGTAAAAAAGGGGTAAAAATTCAATTTACTTACCTCATATTAGATCAGAAAACTAGAACAATCCAGCTACAAAGAATGGAAAAATGTATTATTATTAAAAGTGTATTCCAATAAAATGCTATAAAGCTATAGCAGAGAGTATTATTATAGCTGCATTTTATTGGAGTTACTGATCACTATACTCTTCTCCTGTTGATAATATTGTGGGGTTTTTGGACCAGTCTGTTTCCTGAACATGTGCAGATGTGACTCTGTGTCTTATTAAACTATTGGATCTTATATAAAAACTGAGTAGATTGAAGGTTGTGCCAAAAAGTGCTAATATTCTTTAAGCTTTGTTCTGAAAAGTATTTACTTAAATCCAAATATTACATTTTCACTGGTATAAAAGCTCAGAAATCTATTGATGCCACTGTGTACTGTGTGCAAATGTAATGTGCCAGAAAAAAATAAAATCACACAATTTTGTAGGCAGAACTATAGTAAATGTGATTATCAGTCTGATACGCAAATTATTTCAAGGTATAATTCACCCAAAAATGTACATTTGTTTAAAATGTACTCACCCTCAGGCCTTCCAAGATGTAGATGAGTTTGTTTCTGCATTAAACAGATTTGGAGAAATATGGTGTTACGTCTTGCTCCCCGATGGATCCTCTGCAGTGAATGGGTGCCGTCAGAATGAATCCAAACAGCTGTTACAAACATCACGATCATTTACAAGTAACCCACACACGACCCCAGTCTGACATCTTGTGAAATGATAAGCTGTGTGTATATCATGGTGATCCATCATTACGATGTTTTCAAATCAAACCATCACTTCCGGCCAAAATACCAGTCCATAATCCTTCATCAAATACATTTCAATAAAGCAACTAAAGGTGATAACATTTCAAATAGGGTTTTACAGTATTACCATCTTCTCCCTTTTAAAGTTTGTGAAATGTTTTTTAAAGTTTGTGATATATATTTCTTTTTTTATGCATTTGCCTGCAAAAGATACATGTATCACATCTTTTGTCAAGCATTTTGAATTTGTGTTGATATAAATAAAAATACAATAATATATAAACAAAATCAGTCATATGGAATAGTGAAAAAGGGTCAAAGGTCATCAATCGTGGTTTGGATTCAACATTAAAAATGACTTTTTACTGGATTATTTCAGGCATATTCAAATGCACTGTTCTGACATTTCAATTCAAAGTACATGTTAAGTCTCTTATTCTTCTCACCTGGATTGAAGGCTTGACAGATGCCAGTAAAGCAGTAAATAGACAAATTAAAGTCATTAAAAACAATTTTAATGTGATGAATGTCTCAGATCCTCCTCGGGACTGTTTACAAAAGAGAGAGAAAGTCTGGCAAGCAGTTTCATTTTTAAACAGTGTCTGTTGCATTTGTCACTCCTAGCAACCTTTCAGAGCAGATCCTCTTTGCTCAAAGAAGAATTTCCTTTTCTCTGTTTGACCGATTTATATAATCACCAAACCCCCTGTTCAAACAGGCCCTAGACGTTTAATATCTGACATTAACGTGACCTCGATTTTTTTCTCTGAACCCAGGCAGTAGATCCTTTTCAGGCCTTAAAGGCCACAGCGATGGGTGTGGATTGTTGTTACACTGACCCCATTAAGACCATCAGTAAATGCTTTAAATTAACGGCGCTGCATTGTTCCTGTGGTATCTCTCTGACACAAACGGTTGCAAACGTCATTGGTGACCCGCTCGCACAACGGTCTTCAATGTGTCCATAAAATTAACGAGGGATGTGTAAATATCACCTAAAACAAAAAATATGCATTTTCCATCTACTAAGCATTGCTGCTGGCCAATATTTGCTGGGGTTTATTGATGACTGTATTTTTTGCTTTACTGACATCAGAGAAGACGGTTTTATCGTGAGGAAATTAAGTCTGATCATAAGACAATTGTTTTCATTTGCAACAAAGGATGTTTTAGAAATATGAAAACTTTTTTATCCACTATTTTCTTCGACCAATGCCAGTTTTTTTTCCCCTGTTTGCTTTATATTCTTCTTAAAGCCACAGTTTGCTATTCAGACATTATATATTGCATGAAAGATGACATTCATAATCAGACCTTAAAGACAATTGTACTTGTTTCATTTAACAAAAGCTGATACATTCAGTGAAAGTGATTCTGTAAACTTCCCTTTTTAATGTTTTCATCAACCATGACAGCCTACCTGTTTGTGGAGGTTGATTTTTACTTTTAGTTTTCTTACTTGTATGGTCAGTCTTTCAGTTTTGATCTCACTGAAACTGATAAATGGTAGGTTAGATATATTTTTCTTTAATAAAGCACAGCATCCATGTCAGAAATGTCAAGTTGAGATGAGATTTCTCCCTTTTTAAGGTGGGTCCCATACCTACTTCCCTCTCAGGCACTTTCAGAGTACTGGCTATTGTTCAATTCTAAACACGTTTGTTCACAGTGCCTGCAGACATTGTGAGACGGCCATGCGCATCTTCATAATCTTTCATCTTTTCCTGGGGGTAAAATCACAAGGTAAGCAATCCCTCATTCTTAGATAATACAGTCATTTCCATTCTTCTTCCCTTTTGAACTTTGCAGGTTTGTTTTTATTCAATAGTAAGCTATAAACATTTTAGCTATTAACATTTTATCAAAATTTTTCAAATGTTTGTAACACTTTACAATAAGGTTCATGATCACGAGATCAGCAGAGTTCACATGTTAACATATCCTGCTACTATACTGTGTATGCTTCAGGAAAAACTGAAACATCACCTCATTCTGACAGCGTCTCAGTTAGGGTCACAGGTAAGCTGTTTAATCACAAACTATTTTTTAGAGTGATAACAGATAAAGTGGTTTATTTAATTATTTATTTTTTTACCACACATGCATTTGTTTCTTGTAATGTTTGGCAGCTATGTCATCTTCTTCACCAATCACAGAGGACATCCCAGCTACATTGACCACCAATGAAACCCTTCAAGGTTGGAATTATCATAGAATTGCATTAAGTAATATCCTTGTCAATTAGGAAAATACTAAAAAGCATTTCAGTTACTTAAAGTGAGCTTTATTTTCTGACCCTGATGCATTTCCAAAATGATAAATTAGGGCGGGGCACAGAGGAGGTTGTCGCCACCCCCTTTTTAAACAGCTAATACAATTCCACTGATGTCATAGGAATGAGTCTTGCATTTGCATTGAACAAAAATGTATATACACCCTTAAGAGTCATCAAGACAGGAGAAAAGGATAAATTCGTATATCTGCTAATTCATATAGACCTACAATATCTACATTAGACCTATAAATAATCAGTTTTTAAAGACTTTGTAAGGAAATTTGATTCTAGCACTCTAATCTAAACTGATCATTGCAATTTTATAATCATTTAAACATCTATTTCAGCAAATTCGTCCACTGTGTCTACATTAAACACAACAACGTGTGAGTTGCCTTGCTTGATATTTATTAACTATAGGCTATATCCTCTCAACCAACATCATTTTATTTCATTTTGCACACATAAATGATATTAATACATCTGTTTTGTGAGCAATTTAACAATAATCTGCCCATTAATAATATGTTTAACACTTAATGTAACTCTTGTTCTGTGGGTTCAATAGCTTTGGCTGTAACATCAAGTACTGAAATCACAACAGATTCAATAACCAGTAAGTGTTTTATACCTTCTCATGATTTTTCTTATCAAACATTATGATTGGTTGGCTTTACTTTTTTTTCATTACAGTTATGTCCAGTCTAAGTACTCATGACAGCCATAGTTTAACAGATCCTGCAAATGGTGAGTCCTCAGGTCATCTCCTCTGATTTATAACATTACTGTAGCCAAAAACACATTTGATTGATTTATTTACTAATCTGCAGAATCCTTGGAATCGACAACACTTACTGATACAACAGAACATGCATCAGGTAAATAGTATAAATATATGTATAGTATATTTCTATACATATGGTCTTAGAAATTCTTGAACTCAATGTATTAATTAGGTGTGAATGTGTTTAGCCAAAACAAGATAAACATGCTGAATATAAGATCTGCTAGATTTTTTCTTTACAGTTTCTCCCTTGACGACTGAAGAACCTGAAATCAAAAAGTACTCAAATACAAGTAAGTAACTACACTCTCAGAAATAAAGGTACAAAAGCTGTCACTGGGGTGCTACCTTTTCAAAAGGTAGACTTTTGTACCTATTAGGTTTAAATATGTACCTTTAAGGTACCGAAATTAACTCTTACTGTACAAACATGTACCTTTTAAAAAGGTACTGACCCAGTGACAGCTTTTGTATCTTGATTTCTGAGAGTGTACTCAGAGGATGCTTTTATTCAATGCAGCACATTCATTGGAAACCGGATGGTACTGAATATTAAATACGCACATTCATTTCTTGTTAATATTTTATATATTTGTCTCACACAGAAATAGTTTTCTTCATTGCTGTGGTTGCAAGTGGTGGAGGAATTGTACTGACTGGACTTGTGAGCATCTGTTTGTACAGATGTACAAGTAAGTGTTAATAAACCGTCATTTCTTCCTTATATGGCTTATAGTTTTCAGTTGTAATTGAATATATATGTTCAGCTTGACAGTTTAATGTTTCTTTTATTGCAGGAATGTCCAAGGCAGATAGGTAAGGATGCATTGGATTATAGATTTCAGTTCACTGAAAAAAGACAATTTGCTTTTGCTTACTTAATCAAGTGAATGGGTGCCGTCGGACTGAGACTCTGATAAAAACATTACAATAATACACAAGCAATCCACATAACTCCATGTATGTGTAAGTAACAAATCCATCATTGTAATTTTATTTTTACTCTAATCATTGCTTCTGGCCAAAATATGAAACTCTGATCCATTATAACACTTCCTCCTGTGAAAATTTCTATTACCTGTCGTCCTCAACATCAAAATCCATTCACATATGTTTAGGACAGTTTTGGACTGTTGTGCTTGTAAACAGTACTTGATCTGTGCATATTTCTCTGCTGATTCAGACTAGATGACATTTTTACTGCAAAAAGCGGTGCCATATAGAGGACCTATACTCTGTATTTTAGAAGCAATATTTTTTTTTAAGTCAAAAACATCTTAATGATGGATTTATTACTTACCAACACACATCTTTTCCTTTACAAGATGTTAACTGATGAACTAAAGTCATGTGTCGATTATTTGAGGGTTATTGAGATGTTTTTATCAGCTCTCATTCTGACGGCACCCATTCACTGAAGAGGATCCATTGATGAGTGAGTGATGTAATGTCTTCACTCAAATTTCTCCAAATCTGCAGAAACAGGTTACAACTTGAGTGGTCTGAATGTGATTACATTTTCTGCAAATAAAAATTTAGGGGTTAACTATTCTTTTAAAATGAACTTTTTAAAAAATAAAGAATTGAAATATGCACAAATTATATTTCTGAAATCTACTAGGATGTGGATAGAATTCGACAGCAAAAAACAGGGTAGGTTTTTTAGCCCCCTCCCTCTACACACCTACACAATTTAAGAAATTTTTTACTCTAAGCATAAAGAAAGGTCAAGGTTTGCTGACATGTCAGTCTGCGTTATAGAGCTTTATTTACCAAAGGCCACTTCAGGCACTGTAAGTATTATTAGTTTACGTTTGTTATAGCAGCAAATTGGATCATTTTAATATTTCCCGCTGTGTAATAAATCACTCTTTGTTATTTAGACTGAAGAGGAAGATGCACTGGTTTATTCAACCATCAACTTCACACAACCACCAGGTAAAGAGTAAAGTCCCCTCTATAACTTCAGTTTGTCAATTAATCATGATCTCTGATGTTTCATGTTATGCAGGAAACAATGAAGAAACAAGGCAAACTGAGGTGAGTAAAGCAGTTGGTTATACATTTCACCATATTTATGTTTATTTTAATATTTCATTTTTAACTTGTCCAGGTTGAACTGAATCATTTGTACACCGTCCTCACCAAACCGGACATCCCCAGTGACAGCAGGAGTGTTTACAGTCAGCTGAAGTTCCACTGAAAGAATAAAACTCTGCCTGCTACTGGTTTAATGCAGACCAGAGATCGTAATTTTCCATTCCCTCATAGCAAATGCCTGTTTATAAATGTTATTGTAACTTCTGCTTCTAAATTTCATTATCTTAACCTTTCAAAAGTGTATCATAAACGTCTGTCTAACCACATCAGAAGACTCACGGCATTCAAAGGGAAACTTGTCAGCAATAATAGTTACCTAACAATTGTTATACTGTGTTATTGTTGCATCGATGACCATAGGGACACTCATATCCGGTTGCTTTGTGCAAATATTTTACATGATGTTTATTATTTAAAGCACCTATTTTTTTTTTATGTTTCTCTTCTTGTTCCTTTTGTACTTTTTCCCTGTTGCCTAAAGTTATGTCTGCAATCTCTTTGAAGACTGGATTAATTGCTGCTGAAAATTCAGCTTTGCCATCAAAATAAAATATATTAAGATTTTAAATTGGAATAATATTTCACAATAGTTTTGTTTGTAATCAAATAAATGCAAGCTTAGTGAGCAAGAGAGACTTCTTTCAAAAACATCCTTTTCAATGGATGTTGTACTTTAAGAAATAATTTTGCTTTATTTTATTTTTAAATTTATTATTATTTTTATTATTTATTTTAAATTATAGTTTAATGTTTTTTTTAATGATTTAAAACAGACTTAAATCAGGGTTTAACAAGTTATTAAACAGCAGTTGTCTTGCATTTGCAGCTCAATCTATGCATAACCATAAGAGTAGACAAACACAACCAAATCAGAAAAAAACAATTGTGAAAAAAATTTATAAATTGACTTTAATATGAAAATTATATTCTGAACTTCCTTTTAGCTGATCATTATATATCTGCACTGTAAAAAATGACAGTGGTTTTAACAGAAAAAAAAAACCTTTTAAAATGCTACAGTAAAAACCTGTTTTTAACGACAAATTCCTGTAAATTTTACAGGGGAACAAAATCCCAGAATTCCTGTGATAACTCAGTCACCAACAACGAAGATTATTTGTTTTGGGGATAATTAACAAAAAGAGATAAAAAGTGTTTAAAATAAATGTGGATTCTTCCTGTCACGAACACCGCCACTTTCTCCAATCGCCACCAGAGGGAACCCTCACCAGAGTACTAACCATTCTATCGGACTGCATTTCCCACAATCCCCATACCTAGTGCTAATTCCCGGCCCAGGTCAGAGCAGAGTTCCATTCATACTACCCACATTCATACTATATAGAACCTACTGTTTTAACGGTCGGGTAGTACGTTCGGTTTTAA
>JAUMHR010000060.1:5913656-5924515 GCA_032361145.1 Enteromius fasciolatus | reverse complement strand
GCAAACACAATGTTGTATGTGTAAAGGACAGGGTATGTTTTGTTGTCATTGAAAACTGCTGGCATGCATTTTTAGTTACACGCCGGTATAATTGCTTCCAATACACAAAGCGCTTTAGGAAAAATAATTAATACTTGTCGCATTTCAAGGAACATAACCAAAAACAAGGATTTGGGCCAATTTATAAACACCCTCTAGAAATATAAGCCAGGCTGCTCTGTAAAACATAATAATAATAGTAATAAAATGAGGTTATGTAAATCTTTGTTAATGCATGTCAGCAATATGTTGAGTTCTAAATATGTTTTAGATAAAAACAAGGTGAGCATTAGCCTAGCCTAGACTGTCGGTTTGTTTTGACCCCGGAAGAGAAGGATGGGGGTGGCTTGCGTGTTCTTTTAACACACAAATACATTTCAACAGTGTTTTCAATCGCCTCGTTAACCACAAAAGCTAAATCACGAGTTAGTTAGCGCTCGTAGTTTCACCTCTCGGCGAACAGGTGGCGCTAGCGAACGGATTAGCGCGTTTACCTGAGGAGGTGCTAATCGGTCTGAACTTCAACAAACATGACCAATATAAGCATTTATGGTTTCGGAAGAGATTTAAATCAGATATATTTTCTAAAAAAAAAAAGTCTAAATGACGCTAACTATTAGTTTGCTGCTGAACTGCTAAACTACACCCTAAAGCCTACAGCTTTGGCTCTTCAGAGATATCGACAACCCTGAAAAGCAGCTTTTAGTTTTTTTACCTAGTTAATCCTTTAGCCATGTCAACTTTTAAACAGCTTTCAACAAATACTTCAGTGAAATATGTTAGTCAGCGCGCAGTTTTCCTCGGTGTCTTATGCTCGTGAACAGAAGGTGCGCGCGCTTGAGCAGGTCAGCATAAGCAGGACATCACTTGACCATTTATAGATTTAACACATCTATCATAAGTAGGTTACAGCCAATAACAAAAACGTTAGTGGCATGTTAAAAAATAAATAAATAAATAAGCTAGATAAACTATTTCCAGGTAAATTGCCAGCAGGGTTTCATTCAAAAATCCGGATACAAACATAAAACAAAAGTGTTTAAATGATGTTTTCCTGTATTTGTGGAATTATTTTCAAACGAAAAAAAGCTGCAATGCACTTGGATTTCTGTGGTATAAATTGCATCAACTCCCTTCATATCCGACAAACGTGTAAATTTATTTCGCATAAATACGCGCATGCATTTTATAAAATCAGTATGCAGTTGAAAGCTACGAATGCATGAGGTGTATTTCATGGGTTTTACCTTTCATGGCAAACCGACTCCATTGCATTGTAAAGTGACAGTGTGTATCTGCAGGAGTTAGATAAGCCTATCTCCTCCACACACTCCACACACACTGGCAATTAAAGCCTGGACCGCGTGTGTCCCTCTGAAGAATAACGGCATGAGCTGGTTGTAACGGGAAAATCTATATGCTCTTCCATATAGAAGGGAGAGGCTTTAATCGAGAGGCTTTTTATACGTTAGTAATAAATAAAGCTGTTGCGGCTGCAGTATCCAAGACAATTGACTAGATGAGTGATGAAAAATGCTGACTGAAACAATAGGAATCCATGCAAAAATCGCAAAATATCTCGAAGACAGCTTATAATAATGCTAAACATTCCAAATTATATACACACAAATATTAAGCGTATGCAAAGGCTGTAAGTTTCAAAATTAAACGGAAGTCGCAAGAAGAACATATTCAGTTATTTTTCACATAAGTTACTTACACGTGTGGCCTCCGCTTTTTTCCGAAATATTTCCTCCATATTCTGCGCCACATTTTTCACCAGTTTTGCGCCGTCGATCTCTTCTATTCTCACCGACTTCTCATATTCCTTGTATTTCTAAAGAGAAATAAATGGGTCATATTACGCAATGAATTTACGCACGACAGACATTTTACTACTTTTTGTGACAGCGTGTTCCAGACTGGATGACATTTTGAGAATTAAAAAATACAAACAGCTTTAAACACTTTTAAATATAGGCTCACGCGCACGTTTTCTGTAATTTAACACTTCAAATAACGCAATACTCGACATATTATCTATTTTTAATGCTTGTCTGGTATGACTCTTGGTAAAAGTATTGCATGTATAAGAACAATTAATACAAAAAAAAAATCTCCCAGACAAGCACATTGGAAACTTTAGACTGTAAAAAGTAGGAAATCAAAATTAAATAAATAGGTTATTTAACTGCATTCATATCTGTACTTTTTAATGCAGCAGATCATTTCAACTATTTACTTCTTTGATGCTGTTTGTGTGTGTGTGTGTGTGTGTGTGTAGGTTTCTTCTCCATTGTGGGGGCATTTGGTAGTAAAGCAAAATGCAAAATAAAAATATTAAAAAATCGTTATCTAAAATGTAAAAATGCAGAAAGGGTAAGAGGTAGTGGATAGACAATATCATTAGGTAAAAAAAAAGCAGTAGAATTCTACAGTAAGTTCCCACAAAGATAATTTTGTGAAGTGTGTGTGTGTTTCTCAATGTATTAAATAATATTAATGAACACCTTATAATCCTTTGCTTTGCTATCTATAGAAAATCCTAAAAAATATAATTATACAGACTTTCCCCAAATCAACACATTTAGCCCAAGTAGTGCTAATGATGACGTGGGGGACCAATAATCATCTATTCCCTTGGTCTGATGGGTAGTGTGATACCGCCAAACATAAATAGTAAAACAGTGATGAGCTGGGACATGCAAATCTGAAGGAGGCAGTCATGGGAGGCTGTGGAAGAGGGACGAGACAAACAGAGATAAAAATGACGAGAGACATTGATGGAGAGACAGGGGACGTAAGAAGAGGCCTTTACAAGTCTCCATGACCTACGGTTTGCATTGTCTCTGCGTTAATACAGCTGTCGGTCTCATTCGAGTTAGTGCCACAAGTCTTCAGATAAGCGTGCCGTCATGCGCCTCTCCATGACAGTGACCGCTCTGATTGGCTGATAAGACAAATCCTCTCTAGATAACGAGCTCAATCTTGTCGCTGTAATTGGTGGAACTGCTGCTGCAGTGTGTGTTATTGGTGGAGGCAGAGCGCTGTGGGTGGGCTGCTTTGAGGGGGATGGGCGGGGCTTGTCGAAAGGGCCACGCATTGTTGGAGGGTAATTGAAATGGAGTCAGAATTCAGGAGAAAGATAATAAGTTGTCAAGCCTGGGCGAGTCTGGATAATGAACTACACTTCAGACAATGCTGAGTCTGCAGTACAAGCGACACCTGAAGCAACAGCACTCAACGGGCATTGTGATATTAGACTATTTAAACACACTCAGGCATCGAAGCCTGCAGGCTTACACCACTACACCTGAAAAAAAAAAGCCTTTCTGGTAAAACGAAGATTGGGTTAAGCGACACACCATGCTTTCAACTTATTAAACAAGCCTTTTTGTAAAGACCTAATATATTCAGAAATGTATATCTAGAATTTTATCAAGAGAACAGGACATAAATCTTTTGAAAGTCAACACATTCACATCTTAGATCCAGTAATGTGTCTCAGGCAGTCCTTTGCACTTTACAAAAGGCCTATCTGATAAAATAGATAGGTTTACAGTGCAAAAAATGGATAAACATAAGTCTTAAAGTCATAAAGAATACAGGAGATCTAATGAAAACATGCACACATACACATACCATTCAAAAACACATTTAACAAAGTCCTTTTAACCTTTTTAAAAAGCACTTTGGGTAAAGAAAAGGAATATTCATAGTAGGCTTAAACTATTTGATATCTAGTTTTATCAAGACAATAGATTTATTATATAAGATTATACAAACAAATTTCCAGTAAGAAAAATGAATGAGCATTCATATCTCTCTTTTTTTATTTTTAAGAAAACGACATATATTGCATAAAAACACACTCTTGCACATCTTAAATCCCAATACTGTTCTTCATGGTCTGTTAAATTAAAAAAAAGCTATCAAATATCTGTTTTTTAAAATATATTTTCATGCCCACACATGTCCCAGACACCCCTTTGACTATAAAAAAGCTCTAGCTGATAAAAATAAGTTTCTAGTAAGATAAATGGATAAACGTACATATTCTGTCTTGTCTCATGTCATAAATCACATAAACACACACAACAGATAACTAAATCCTAGAACACAGTCCTTTCTAAAAAGTTTTCAGACAAAAACATATCACTTCCAGTAGGCACAAGGTAGCCTATATATTATTTTTATCTACTTTTATCAAGACAACAGGAAACAAATTCTCATAAAAATACACACTCTTGCACATCTAAGATCCCAAAACATGTACCACATACATTAAATGCCCTTGGAAAGAAAGAAGCGTGCCTCTTTCAGTTTTATTCTAAAAACAACAGGACAAAAATGACAAAAAATAAAAATCCATGTAAGTGAAACAGTCTCACCCCTACCAAAAATTCAAAAAAATTAAATAATAAAAAAGACAACAGGACATCACATTGCATGAAAACACACACTCTGGCACATCTCAGATCCCACGACATGTTTCAAACAGCGACACCCCCCTCCACACACACTGATCGCAGCACCACGCTGCAAATTACCCCTTTAAGAGAGAGACCATGGAGGGTTATTGAAGCGGAACAGTTCATTTCACGCCTGTCCTGCCTCCCCACCCCTCACCCTCCGTCCCGGCACCAAAAAAGCCATAATCAAAGCCATTAATGCTGCGTTCATCAATAGTGATGATCACCCCAGTGAATCAAAACACTGTAGCGAAACCGTCCCGGGGAGTGACTGGACAAAAGTGCTAAACATTAATATGTTTTTTTTCCCCATCATATTCTCAAGATGCCACAAAATTACTGACTGTAAAGACGCTTAATAGTAATGTATTTGTACAATCTGTTATTTTGTTGCGGCGATGTGGAAATTTCAGTGATTGAAAGCAACAAAGGGTGACATCTGTATGGCTGTTTTTCTCCCCCTTTGTGTAAAAATCAGGTAATTTTGCATAACAAGCTTAATGATCACTCTTAACGATCCTCCTTAATGAAGCGGCCTGCTGCCTCATCCCTCCCTTTCTGCTTCCAGCTCTTCAGACAGACAGTTTATTGGCGCTGGGCCCCACCCATCGGTCACGCCCACTGAGCAGGATGATGGGAAAAAGTGCAAACATACGCAGAAACGGCAATGAAGAGAGAACACAACTGGCTGGGACATTTTACAATGTGTTAATGTGTGTGTGTACGTGCTTAGGTTGATGAAGATCATTTTGGGTGGGATGGAATAAGTTCCTTATTAAGGCTTGTAACTGAATTAGGAGCAGATTTCTATCATAAAACCTCACTTTAAAGGGACAGTTCATGCAAAAACAAAAATTGCGTCCTTATGTCATTCTAAACCCATATGCAGTGTTTTTCAATGGGAAACGGAAGAATTTAGAAACAACGTTACTGTAACTGATAAAAAAAAATATATAAAATTTTAGAAATTAGAAAGCACTTATATTTCAATTACACTGCTTTTTAAAATATTCATAATTAGATTTTGAATTGATTACGTTATTCAAACAATGGCAATTTGTTCTCCTAATTAATCATTTCACTGAAATCTTTTTACACACACACACACACACACACATATATGTATATATATATATATATATATATATATAATTCCAAAACCTACTGCTTATATGACGTACTGAATGCATTGTAATTTCATATTGAATATAAATACTGAATACATTAATATTTATATCAAAGATTATCCTTACTGTATATGTGACAAATAAATTGTTTATAAGTAGTCTAATTACCTAAAATGTGTAATAAATAGTTTTGACTACACTTAACGTCATGTTATTTGAAATGAGTGACAGATTATTATTTTATTAGCATTTATTAAAAAATGCCTACAATTATAAAAAATTTTCTCCATACAGCTCATGAACTATATTTCATATATTTCTTTTTAGCAAGGAAGTGTAAAATATAAGTAGATATCTGATCATCTGAAAAAATATGTGATTCAAAATTGCCAGATTTGGTGTCATTGTCATCAAGTTTCATTAGTTAGTTTTAATATGCACACACAAAAAAAATGCTCATGTTATTCCAAATCTGTTTGACTATTTCTTTCATGGAAGATATTTCGAAGAATGTTGTAAACCAAACAATATTGAAGCCAACTTTTCATTTTTGGGTGAATAATTCAGTTAACAATTATGCAAGGTAAATCAGCCACATGGGTCTCGGATCAGTGGATAAATATAACACCGGTAATAGCTCTGACAACACTATAGATTTTTCTGTAAGTGGGCCTTGTAGCTAAAAATAGATCCCAAATCTCATCTTAAATTAAACAATCAGTATACTGTAGGTAGGCAAAAAGAACTCAACTGTCTTTAATATCTCTCTTACTGTATCCCTATCAAACACACACAGAGACAGACAGCCTTACAGATGCTTATAACTCAAAAAGCCTCAAAAATGAAAGTTTCCTTCATTTCTGCTGTTTTACAAACAGACCCGGGCTAGTTCAGTTAAAGAGTCACGTACACACGTTCTGCGAGGAGGTAATTACGATGATAATATGTGCACTGATGGTGAGAGCTGTGCTCTTATCTCACACCAACACTGAGAGACTTATTAATACTTCAGAGAGAGAGAGAGAGGGTTATCTCAAAACATCCATCACTGTTTTTCCTTCAATAGAAACCGAGAGGAAATGAAGTGTGTTCTGTAGTATATAACGCCACCGCATAGTGCATTCAAACAGCAGTAATAGCTACAACACGGTATGGTGGAACAAAGAAACCAGGTGGAGACCTTTATCTGCAAAATGTCAGCACAGATATGAACTTTAATAATAAAATATTAATATTGCAATGCCTTTTTCCCTATTTTGACAATGTTATCGGTATTTAATTGTTCATATATAAATATAAACCCACTACAGTACATATCACCATAATATGAGTGTATAAAAAATAAATGAAAAAATAACAAAAAGTGGTTGTTATTGCATCAAATGTTGGCTTTGTTTTCCTTGTTTTTATGTCTTTTATTTCTGATGGAACATGAATTTAAAATGTACAGCATTTGTCTTACAATATCAATTTGAACCTGATGACCAGAAATGATTTGAAGCATTTAGTGGACAATATCAGCTGCCACCATGTGGCTAAGGTGTGTAGTGCATCATCAGATGCTCCTTTGTCATTTCTAAAGAGACACACATTTATTCAGTTATTCTGTTTGTCTATTCCAGCGAGTCCTACACAGGTGTTTGGATGCAAAAGACAGATCGGGGGGAAAGAAACCAAGTGTAATGGGCCTTATCCAAAAACTCCCTCTCCTTCTTTCTCTCTCACACATCTCCGATTATACACCTGAATGTTGTAAGCCAAAGCCATCTGTATTCTTATGAGGTGTGTGTCAATGCAAGTGTGTGAGTGTCAGAGAGAGAGAGAGAGGGGAAATACCTTCTGTAAGAGCTGGGATCCTGAGTATTTTGAAGCTATTGATTTTATTTCACCACCAAACGCTGAAGCCCAGAGTTTCACCCTGTTGGGGGAAGAAACCAGTCAATCACTGAAATTACTACCATTAAGTCACCATTAATGATAGATTAGGAATAAAAGGATTAGAGTTCAGCAGTAGCTGTTTGTAATCATTGCATTCTACTGTATATGACCATGTAAAAGCATGTAGGCTTGTAGCTTAAATTTACTGTATGACAAAAAAGTTCAGCCATAAAAGCGTGCACCCAATTAACTGTATACATGATCTGACTCTTGAAAATGAGTTTCCATCATATTATATCATTTATATCATATTACTGTAAATGTAAACATTTTTATATGTGCTGTTTGCACATAACCAATTATTTGTGCCTTTTTTACCTTTAAATATAATAAAATGTGCATACATAATAAGAAAAGCCTCTCATGTTTGCAATCTAGAGATAATAGAGAATTATAATAGCGCGATAACATCACAAAGCATAGCTGTAACCTCTCTCTAAGTACACTTGTGAAAAATGTAGTAATTGTCTGTGTAGCATAGGTTTAAATATAATGAAATACACATTCAATATTAAAAAAGCTAGATATAAGTAAGCCATTTAAATATGACCAAAGTCATCATAAATGATAGTTGCATTCTCTCTCTACAAATGTGCATAGATTAAATAGCCTAGTTTATTAAAGCTTCGCTATATTTTGCATGCATTTGTGATTAAATTATAAATGCATCCATTATTTGTACTCTAGAAATGTCCTAAAATACAACTAATGGACAGTTGTGTCATCTCTTTTTTTTCTACACACATGCATACAGGTTAAGGCTAATTATTATAGCTTGTTCTCAATATTGTGCATGCATGCTCTTCTACTCACACTGATAAGGGGATCTCCGGCTGGGACCCCCGCACCTCCAGCGCCGTCCAGCACGCGCTCATCACACACAAGAGGAGGTGCATCAGAGGTATTCTCCGGTTCCGTTGCATCCTTCCCTCAAAATTTCTTGCGCTGCAACGGAGCCGGCGGCTCGGGCACCGTATAGAACTCCCCCTCCTCTCGGTCTCTCTCCCCTCGGTTACAAAAAACAGCAGCGAGCGCCGATTCAGCCTCACATCTGCCGCCCCAGCGCGCGTGCTGCCTCCGGAGTTTCAGTTTCTCCGCCCAGCTGTCACACACCCCACGACCTCTTTGACATCGATCCTTGCTTTTATCCTTGCATTAGGAGTGTACAGAACAAAACCGGGTCTAAATGCTTATTTTGCGCACGCAGCTTTTTTCCTCAGAGCTGATTATGTGCAAATTAACTCACGCGCTCTCACTACTCGCGCTGCTGATATTATGATGAACGACACTTTCAGGTCAGTGCATGTACTAAAGGCAGAAGTTTAGGGAGAGGAAAAGCGACTGGAAAGTCATCGAGACAGTGAGGCTCGTGTGTAAACCTAGTGCGGTTTCCCCAAGCGAGCGCGCACACGTGAGAAGCTGATGCGAAACTTTCCCTCGGCCACGCGCAATCCTCAGTTTGGGGATGCTTTAGATATCAAGCAGTCGAATGCTTCGACATCACGTATTTTACTTAACGTTAATAATGTATTTATTAGTCATTTAAAAAATAATATTATTACAGTTTCATATTGTTATTAATCTTGACATACGACTAATTTTCATATAGCCTATCTCTAACAGCAGTGCATGATTTTGCATATTGGAGGTTATAACCGTTTAGGTCAGACTTTGCACTTTATTTAACCAAGACTAGTTGTCACAAACTGTTACATGTGTAACATTTTGAGTCAAAAGTCCAATTTTTCATGGGGACACATATGGAGAAATTTTAAATTACATCACTTTTTCACCAATGGATCCCCTGTAGTGAAAGGGTGCCGTCAAAATGAGAGTAATAACTGATAAAAACATCCATAAGTAAAAGACAAAACAATAGCACTTCAATAAAACTATGCGAAACCAAGTCGTCTTTTATGTATTATTGTGATGTTTTAATCATGCAGCTGTTTGGACTCTCTTTCTGACGGCACCCATTCGCTGCAGGGGATCCATTGGTAAGCAAAAATCTTTTCTGATGAAGAAACAAACTCATCTATCTTAAATGACCCGATGAGGGTGAGTTTTCAGCAAAATCTCTTTTTGTGAACTATTCCTTCTGCACAATGTAAACTGTTATACAGAATAAATCAGTAGCATAGCTGCTCCTCATCAATAGATGCCATAAAAGACCATATAATACCCAAAGAAAGTAAGTGAATAAGATTTACGACCGGCCACTACTACAGCACGGACCTCTTGAGCCTGATTCTTAACAATGGCATCGAGGAGTTAATTGCTATTCTCTCATTCTCTTTTTTTGTTCCTCTAATTACCACAAGCACATAAGTGATGAGGTGCATCTGCGCGAGTGTGTGTGGTAAGGGGTCTGATGGATCTGTCTGAACACAGCCTGCATCTCTGTGCAGTCATGATTAGCTGGTAAATGCACCATACATCACAGACTCAGCTAGAAACAGCAGTGACTGGAGCTGAAGAACACTTGTCATACCGTACTATTGCAATGCTCTATCTATCTATCTACACACACATACATGTGTGCAATGAAAAATGTGGGTTTATGTTAAAAAACAAATACTTTTATTTATCAAAGAATTTGAGACTTTCAAAAGAATTAAACATCTTATCTTTTGTTAACAATATCAATTATTTAAATGGACCTTTTGTTTACTTGATCAGTTTTGTCTCAAATTTTTAAAGTACATCTATTTTACCTTACCTTAACTTACAGTATATCCATGCAGTGGAGATATAGACGCACATCCAGAAATAGAAGTTTATTCACTGGTGACCTGGTGGTCCTTCTTAAATCAGAAAGACAAAGACAACAATAAGATTAAGAAATCATGGGTCTTTCGGGGACAGAATAGTTTTAATAACTCTTGAAGCAAATCCGGTTAGTCTGTGCTAGAGTTCACTCTCGTCTATTTTAATGCAGGTCACCAAACACACTGTAATCTCTGTCTCGTCTTAATGGAAGTTACTGTAAAGCTCTTAGCGGGTCAAATATAGTACTGGACACATGTGACATCTGGCACTGAAGGTGCTGAGAATCAGCTAATCACAGAATCTCTTACAAAATCTCTCATAATAAACGCAGGCACTCCTTCATGAATGCATGCAGATTACAGGGAGCATCTTTCAAACAACTACATTAAATTATTTAACTTTAACGCATTGATGCAAAGTGAAATGATGTAAATTAGGCCACTTTTGCTTTTTAAAGTATACAAATTCGATGAAAACTTGAAAGTAGCATTTTTCAAGCAGTTTTTGAATGTGA
>JAUMHR010000060.1:5897729-5913556 GCA_032361145.1 Enteromius fasciolatus | reverse complement strand
ACTGATTAAACTTGTAAATTACATTTAAAGTAAAGTTAAAAATACAGGTTATTTTATTGCTGTTATTTATCTAATGCATGATAATTAGCAATGAAAAACGTACGTAGCTCAACCAATCAAGGGTTAAACGTTTGGAATAATTATATTTCCTAGCATTTTTATGTCCTTGATGACCACCAAGGCTGCATTTATTTAATCAGAAATTCAGTAAAAACAGTAATATTGTGAAATATTATTAAACTCTCAAAATATATTTGGAATTGATTCCTGTGATTATTTACCCTCTTATTAAATAAGTTAATAAATAAGTGATTTCTTCAAAAAACATAAAAATACAATTACTCTAAACTTGACTTCAGGTCATTCTTCTGCAATCAAGGGAAGAGCTGGATCAGAGATCACCCCCGGGAGGACTTATTGTGTCTTAAGTCTGGATCTTTGGGACTTTTCTTCTTACAGCACCTAATCTGAATAAGAACCCTTTTTTGTGCGCAGGCACTTGATGGTGCATGTCTGAAGAACTCGAGTGACACAGCAGAGAAGAAAATCACTTCACTACTGCCTGGGAAACTACCAAAACTAACAGGAACAGATCTGTATTTTTAGTTAACTCTTCAGGGGATGGGCTCTTTCCTGGAATTCCTGAATGACTCGACTGTCCACGATGGCCCTGGTGCAAAGGTGCCCCTGCCTTGGGCAGGATTCATCACGCTGTCCCTCCTCATGGCCGTGTTCTCCATCACAGCTGTCGTGTTGAACGCTACAGTGATAGTCATCACCCTCCGGCACAAACAGCTGCGGCAACCGCTGAATTTTGCCCTGGTCAACCTCGCCGTAGCTGACCTGGGCATCACATTAACAGGAAGTGTGCCATCTGTGGTGACCAATGCCTTGGGCTACTACATTATGGGACGGGTCGGATGTGTATTGGAGGGATTTTGCGTTGCATTATTTGGTAAGTCTGTTCTGGTTTCATTCCATCACAAAAGCCAATATTATTTAGAACTGTAAATTAGGCTACTTCAGTGGGACAATACAGTGTAATACATTTCAAAAGCATTTGTTCAAAGACATGGAAATATCATCATACTTTTTTCAACACAGATGTTGACCCAGGGACACGCCTAACTCAGCAAAATCGGGTTCTACTAAAGGTCATTCAGTGTTTAAAATACAAATTGAGTGAACTCTGAATTCCTCTGTTGACTGCACAGGTATAACAGCTCTGTGCACAGTGTCCCTGATCGCTGTGGAACGGCTGTTTGTTGTGTGCAAGCCTCTGGGTACCATCACATTCCAGACCAAGCACGCCGCAGGGGGGCTGTTGTTATCCTGGCTCTGGTCTCTGGTCTGGAATAGCCCACCTCTCTTTGGCTGGGGGAGCTACCAGCTGGAGGGAGCCGGCACATCCTGCGGACCTGATTGGCAGAGTCGAGATCGCAAGAATGTGTCTTACATCATCTGTTACTTCTCTCTCTGTTTCGCTGTGCCGTTCCTCATCATTGTGGTGTCATATACATGGCTGCTCTACACGCTAAGACAAGTAGGACAGTTGTTCCGCTTTACTGATGTTTTTGAAGTTATCTTACGAGCTGGTGAAATTTAGTTTTGCTAGAGTATTTTTATATTGTAAAATTGTTTACTTTTACTTGATTACATGATATAAAAACCTCCCTTGTGACATGCAAGAGGGATGTCCAATTTGGACTTGAAATGTTAAATTAAAAGGTGTATACTTCTATGAAAGTATTTGATTTGTTTTTTGATTGACAGGTAGCTAAGGTAGGTGGATGTGTGGCTGCGAGGGCCGAATCTAAGGTGGCGTGGATGGTGGTAATGATGGTGTTGGCCTTCCTCGTGAGCTGGCTGCCGTATGCGGCTCTGGCTCTAACGGTCGTCGCCAACCCTGATGTCCAGTTGCCTGTGATGGTAAAGGTGGTACCCATTTACATGGCCAAGAGCAGCACTGTTTATAATCCCCTGATCTACATATATATGAACAAACAGGTGAGTGAAACAAGCAGAGAAATTGATATGAATTGATTGAAGACATTAACACCAAACCTGAATTTACAGCACTAAAAACATACACAAGATTTTACATCTCAACATATCTATTTGGGATCTAACATTAGTATGAATGTATATTGTGGCTGTGTTTTCTAGTTTCAGAAGTATGCAATACCACTTCTGATGTGTGGAAGAATTCCCTGGCCTACAGAGGACGATGAATCTAATGTTCAGACCGTCGTGTCACCAATGAACAACAAAATCAGCCCAGACTGACTTACACTACAGTCAGGTTAGAGCATAATGAACATGCTTTTAAACTTGAGATGGTTTAATGAACGCAATTGTCTTTACTGTTTGTGTTCCTTTTGAAGTTGAGATGGGACTTACGGTGTGGCCCTTTCAAGGCCAACAAGCATTACATTCACATCACATCTTGCTGTGTTCAAAGATGTTCAGAACTAGTTGGTTTTGAGAGAGGTACATTCTCATTCTAGACAGCAATTGAATGGGAAGGAAATGCTTATCTTCCTCAACAAAAGACAAGCATAAGTATTTTTTGTCATTTTCTCACAAGGAAAAAACTTTAGATAGGTTATACTGTACTTTATTCATATTGCAGATAAATTTAAAGCCACAAAGATTTGCTAATACTTTTATTCAGCAACAGTGCATTAAACTGACACCAAATGTTTCTTGAGAATGCTTTCTGAAGGCTCATACTGGAGAAATGTCTGCTAAAAAATTCAGCTTTGCATTAAAGGGGTCACATGTTGCTAAAAAGAGCATTATTTTGTGTATTTGGTGCAATGCAATGTGTTTATAGCCTAGCTTCCGCGACAATAAAGCTCATACAAGCTTAGTCTGGTCAAGCTACTTTACTACCCGCCTTCTGGTAGGCGGGCTTAACCTGCGTCCATCAGATGCCTCTGTATATTACTGGACGAATCTACAACCAATCAGACCACTCATTCCGATGACGTACAGTATGCGTAGCGACAGAACTTCAAGACAACGTAACCTTCATTAAAGCAGTAGGAAAATGTCTTTACTTACTTTATTTACTTCTTCTCCGTTTTCAAAGAAAACCTGTCATGAAAATTTCTCAAAACAGCTGCAACAGCAAAGTCGAACGATTGTTGCTGCTCGGCACACGCCAGCATCAGTGGCGCTCGCGTATTATTGCCATAGATTTGCCTCCATAGCAGTGGACCTGCACTGTCATCATTTTGATCAAAGTTTGGGGATTCTGGTGGAGAAGTCCTCCACTTCCACACTGCTCTAAGAACCGCTGTAGCTGCTGCTCTCGGTGTCGCCGTCCATCTTGCCAACGTGTGTGTGTTTACATTGTCGGTGTGCAAATTAGCAAAATTTATTCACTTATTGTTACTCCCCCTTTAATGCAGTCTCCGCCTTGTCTCCACACTCTACCCCCAATGAACTACGCCCCTTTTCAGAAAGTTTTTCAAACCAGAGGTGAAAAAGCACTTCTGAAACAGGGGGGTGTTGTGACCCTTTAAGGTAAAAAAAAAAACCCCACATTATTTTCCACATACTGAACTTTAAGCCCCGCCTCTTTAAACGGGCCAATATGTACAAATAATAAATAAATAATTTAAAATGTATTCAGTCAGAAAACAGTCATTTTCAATTGTGAGTTTTCACTGTATTTTATAAAACACAAAAAAATCCTAGATATACTAAAACTACGATGCGTTATCTACTCCCAGAGCCCCATATGAATCTTGCAGTATAATCAGATTAATTCTTCACAATTCATTCCAATTAAAGACACCTTGACCCATGGATCTACTGAGGAACACATTTTTTTTTTAGCATTGAAGTCTTTCTGTAGCTGTACTGTTATTAAAGTGTTATTGTAATGAATCACAGTTCCATGTTTTTGTACAAATAAGCGACACAGTCATTCGTTTATTCATTAAGTTTATTCTGTATTAATCATTAGAAAATAAAATTTCAATATTGATTAAAATCAAGTCCAGGCCAAAATAAATAGGAAAATTACAAAAAATGTATCAATACAAAACCTAGAGGGGTATTATAAGTCATCTGCTACGAAGAGAAAACCTTTTTTTTTCTTTTCTTCATGGAATAAAAATCATAACAGAGCAAAGATAAAGACTTTCAAATGGAGAACATCACCACGCATCTTTCCATTACTTCTGTACATATGTTACACTATAATCTTATGTTTCCTTACAGCATTAATAAGAAAAAGTATATAATAGTAGTAGCAACAACTCTAGATGAAAATGTGATAATCAACAGATGTGGCTCTGAAAATTGTATAATACTTTTATCCTTTTTTTTGGTTAACATATCAATGTGAACAATACAGAGGAGTGCACCTTTTCCGCCTCCTTCTGGTTTGACCCACTCCAGCACTGAAAGGTGAAATGTAAATGACAAATATAGATTTCACTAAACCGTACGCACAGTCACAGAAAATAGTACAAAATTCGCCCACTTTGATACACAAAATATGAATAGAAAACAGAGAAAATAAATTGCACGTTACAGTAATTTGTGCAAAGACGAACAGCAATGTGCTAATAATAAAATCCCATTTGTATATTAAGAAACCAAATTTTTTTTCTTTCTTCTCAGGAGTCCCTGACACGAGGTAAAAGATAAATCTTTAGTTTAACAAGTTATTTTTTTTTTTTTTAAAGTTTTTCTTAGTTTATTAAAAATAATGCATATTTTATTGTCCTTACCAGTAATTGCTACGAATAGTACAATGTGCCAAGAATGTGCATTGGTCCGTTTACAAGATACAGTATAGTTGACGTGAAGACCATAACACAACGTCATCTTTTTTATTTCTTTTTTCCGCATGGATCATTTCAGAGAGCCCTTTCAGATGTGCACACGCAATGTTTCATGACAGTATTCGGTTGACTGAAAAGCACAGTACTCTTCCAAAACACAAGAGATCAATAACACTCAAGAACAAGAATTCCAACAAACCCTACATTTCCCTTTATTTAAGCTTTACACTTCAAGGCAGTGGCCTTTGCAGTCAACCTTTTTTTTCCTTTTTGCCCTTAATGCATTAATTCAGCATTACTTTGCCTGTTAGAAATGACAAAAGGTCAATTGAATGAATGTATCCCAAGTTGAGGCCTAAAGACAGATTTACAACACCTTAAAGGCAAGAACTATCACAAAAAAGATGCTTCAAATGCTGATATGTTTCCCCTGCATTAAAAGAGGTATTTCCAGAAGCCAGAGCTTAAGTGAAAGGTGGAAAAAAACAAAACAATGAAAAGAGTATAATAAAACAAATAAGGGGGAAAGTATTGCTTAACCAGTTTCTTATGCTGCTTAAAGGAACAGTGCACCCAAAAAAAATTCTGTCATCAGAACAAATTCGGCACAAATTCAGCTGTTAAAACACGAAAGTTAACATAATGTGAATGGATGGCTTTAACAAAACATTCACAACCTTTTAGCTCACATTCATCAAATTCCCTTGTGGAGAAAATAAAAGGATACTTTTACTTCCAAAACCCAACTTTTTCCGCTGAGTAAGAAACAAAGACAGAATTTTCGTTTTTGCCTGAACTGTCCCGTTAAGGATTCATGATGTGAACATGCACTTCAAGCAACCCAAAACTCCCCCGTCATCACATTTTGCCATCATAATCAACATCATTACAAAACTAAAGGAAGATTTCAGTTTTCAAAGCCCATCTAAAATATGTTAATGGTACAAATGATCCACTAATCCCAAACCCTTGCGGTAGTGCGCTATTCCTAGATCAGCTATTCATAGATCAGCCAGTGGCAGCAGGCTTTTCCAAGTGGCAGCATGTTCCTGGTGAGGATCGTACAGTTTAATTGCAGACTAATTAAGCAGCATTGTTAATGCACAAAGCATTTACCATTGCACCTTCCTGTGCACCTCCCCGGCACAAAATATGCAACACAAACCCTTAAAGCGGGAAGTCCTATTCGACAAGACTCGTTCAATATACACAAACAAGAGCATGATTAAGACACGATTCTGTAAGCCCTACTAAAGTCCTCATGGGGTGGGGTTCAATGCTCGTGCCCCATACTGCATGCCGAAAAATTTGAAAGAAACACTACGTCGGTTACGCTTATGAAACGGACACTGAGAAAATAAACTTGCATATCTTGTGCGGGTGTGTCACAGATGTAACCTCATAGAAAATTGGCTTTTTTGTTCTATACTTTTCACAAACGAGTAAGAATGCATATGAGCAAAGAATAAAGGCAAAGAATTTAATAATAAAGTACAGTACCTATTAAAATAACACCAAATTTCGCCTTTTTTTGTAATGCAGTAACATCAATTAGGATTAATATTGCTGATTTCCTTTTTTGTACAGTACATAATTACAAAATATATAATGTCTCTGTACAAAGTTTTCTTTTGCTTTCTATATTACAAGTCATTTACAGCATATTATGAAATATCAAACAGGCTATCCTAAATTAAAAAAATAACCTGTCTGCTAGTGCATTCAACACAAATGCTGAAATCCTCTCCAAATCCACAAACCTGCATGATATCCTTATTGTAAACCAGTGCTGTAGAATTAGCGTTTGTTCTCTAAAATATGCACTTGACCTTAAACGGTACTAAAATAGTTGTACGGGGAAAGTCGAAACCTTTATTTGAGGGATATGCCGTACTTAGCTTGCATTGAGCTTGCAACGTGCTTGATATGCAAAACCTTTAATAAAGTGACTTAGGTAATGACATTCGTTTTGATTGTCATCACCGTGGAAACAGCCTGCCCCCCCACCCCGGACCCTCGCTGCTCATTGGTCCATTTCCTGCAGTGACGGTACAAGCAGCCAATTAAAGTTCACCTCCAGAGTTCCAATTAGTTCCTCCCTGGCGCCGTGACTGCCAAGTTCCTGCGCGAACAGGAGTGAGCGGCACCGACGCGTCCGTTCTTGTGGTGCCTTTCTGCTCTGCTGTGAAGGCACTTCTTTAGGTAGTAAGCCAGTAAATCTACTTTAGATTGGTTTGTTTCACTAATCAGTTTCTGAGGATCAGCAGCAGCCGCTAACCAGGTGCTATAAAGTGGTAATGCATATCATTTCGTCCGCCAGGTCCTCCTCATACCGCGGTCTGGGTTCAGGTTCTGGTTCCTCGTCGCTGTAGCTAGCCGAGACATCCTGCATCTCGTAGTCTCTGGGGCCCATTATGGGAAAGACATTGACGCCGTTGACTCCTGGCGTAATGTCGCCGTTCAGGAGATGGCTGGCGGCGCTCTCCATTTCGTCGATGGTCATCTCGCATGCGTCTGCAATCTCGTGCTTTGTGGCGGCCACGAACTTCGGATCCTTGGCATAGCGACCCAGTCCTTCTGATATCAAAACCTGCTCAAAGATGAGGAGGAGAAAATTATGCTTTGTTCTGTGAGCATAGATGTAGTCTTCACTGACACACAGTATGACTTTGGTCCTGAATAGGGTTTGTGATATATATCGTCTGCGATAATATCGTAATTTTTGTTTTACCTATGTGCGATTTGACATTATCAAGTATTTTGCAAAAACCATTCAATATACCTCTACACAGCGCAAGCATACATTATGTGCAGTCTAGTCTAGTGTGTGTTCCTTCACTGCATGATTCAGTCTTACGAAATGCCTTACATAATTTCATATAGTCTAGTTAATCAATTTGACACAAAGAGTGCCGGTTTTCTCCGAAAAATAATTTTTACATCAGTTAAATAAACAAGCTGTTAATTAAGAGATGTTTTAGACATAATATTTCCTGTTTTTGCACTATTTGGACAACAATTATTAATTCCAAACACAACCACAGCATTATTTTGCATCTATGAGCAACATGACAGTTATTCGTTTCTGAATCTGAATAAATGAATGATTCGGTTCCTTTTCAGGAACTCAAACTGCGTCTATACTAAACGCTATGGGAAAGCCTCCAGCGTGACCACGCACCGAAACTGCTGTGTAAACAGTCAAATGAAGTGCTGAGACCCTCGGGTGACGTCACTGACCAGGAAGGATAAGAACACGTGCGAGGCAATGCATGCCAGCCTCATTCATTCAGCAGGCGCTCTCTGTGTGACTGTCAGTGTGCTTGTGATTCAGACACTAAATTAAATGAACATGTCTGGAAAAAGTTTTGTAAAGTGTGTTTCACCTTGTGGCCGTTACTTCACGCCTACCTCAAGCCATCAGCTTTGTGTTGTGTGTTTGGGTGAGGAACATGCAGCAGCCGCTCCCGAGGGAGGGGACTGCCTGCATTGTATGCAGCTCTCGCTGGCCACTCTTTGCTCTCAGTGTTTTCTCTTCGAGGAGGGGACCTTCGTGAGTGTGCCCTGTGGTGCTGGTCCCACTGCCGCCGAGGCAGAGCGGCGTCTGCATTTATGGGGCACGCAAATCGATCTACTGGAGGGAATGGAGACATCTCTTCGGGGCATGAAGCGCCACTGTTACTGGCTACTTCTCCCCAGATGAATTGTCTTGAGCTTCACTCATCTTCCTTTGAGGAGGATGTTGAAAAAAAAAAAGTGCTTCGCGGTGCTGACCCGCTGTCACCGAGGCAGAACGGTGGTAGCACTTGTGGGGCTCGCAAATTAATCTTATGGAATTAATTGAGACAGGTGATCCACCTATCTCATGCCCAACCAGACAGATCTAGAAGCATCTCTCTGGGTAATGAAGCACCGCTGATACCGGTTACTTCTCCCTGGGGAGAGCAGTCTACACACTGTTCATCCTCCTCCAAGTAGTTGGATGTAGTTAGAGTAGATTGTAAGCCGCTTCTTCAGTCTCCCCGGTCACAACTGTCGCAGGGCTTTAGCATGAGTTTGTTGAGCTGCCGCTGAGGCGGAGTCGTAACAGCATTCGCGGCAGCGAAAAATAAGCTGTTCTGAGTATAGAAGCACCGCAAAAAAAAAACGGTCACTTCTTCCCGGGCAGGGCATTCCACACACTGTTCATCCTCCTCTGAGGAGCGGGATGTGATTAGTGTGGAAAGCCACACAGTCTGTGTCTTGTGCTGTCGCCGAGGCGGAGTAGAGGCTGCATTCGCATGCCTCGCGAGGCCTCACCCTGTTAGTACAGTGGTAGATTCCTCATCTCCCGTGCGGGAGACCCGAGTTCGATCCCCGCCATTGCAGGGCAGTACTTGTCTGCTTGGAGCCTGTGGTGGCTGCTCTCTGGAATAAAACAGAGCTTGCTGACCCTGATCCCTAGAGGTTTCTTCTTTAGGGAAGTAGCCAAGTCCCACGCTGTTAGGGTTAGGTTAACCCTAACCCAAGCTCTCTATCACCTGGTGTGGCTACGTGTTGAAGATTCAGCTGTTGCACTAAGTCGTTACTGACGGCGTGTCGGTAGTGGGTCATATCTCATATGTTGCATACTTCTGATGAGTCACATATGCAGGAAGACCTGCTGAGTAAGGTGTTGCAGCAGTCGGTTCCACACCCGGTCAGCGAGCTGGAAGTGCTGTTTCTCCATCAAAGGTCAGTCTCGAGGGACTACCATTGGTAGTGAGGGCTGAGGCCCAGTTTAGATCTCAATTGAACCATTCAGTCAGTCAGCTGGAGTCTGAGGACAGGTTTGTCATGATAGATTTGTTATGTGTGCTTCGCGTACAGACTCGGGGTTTGCTTTCTGAGGAAAGAGCTTACCAATGATGGTCTTTTCTTGTGGCTCGGTTCATCTTTCAAAAATAGTAGATGTGGCCCTGCGGCTTCAGGGTGTCAGTGTCTTTGACTACAGCGGGCTGGCTAGATCCTAGCCCGATAACGGAGTGAGGCTTACAGGCATCGAGATGCTGTCCTCGCTCACTTGAACGTTTGGGGCCAAAATGCCAAGAGAAGTCCGCTTTCTCCAGTTCAAAGAACCACTTATCCTGGGCGTGATCTGGAATTAGTTCGCGGAGCAGGCACGATTGTTTCTCGCTCGAGTTGGCTCGGGTTTCACGATAGTCATATGAGTGGGGAAGACATTCATTCTTCTAGCGTGATTTCGCTAGGCGTGCTGTACACCAAATCTTTGCAGTGATCAGAGACAAAGGTTTTTTTCTAGGAGAATTCCCCTCATATGATCAAGATCTCCCGACGGTGTGTGCGAGTCTTGGTTATATGGAGGAATCTTGAGTTCCTAAATCGGGCCTGGTCTTGAGGGTCTCAGTGTTGCCGCATCACATGGACGGTCGATGCGTCCCTCACCAGTTAGGGTGGTCATGAGTGGCTGCTTGGCTTTTGACTTGGGATCTGGCATTGGTACTCAGGGCCCTCTCTCAAGCCCCCTTTCAACCGCTGGAGCAAGTCTCTGACCGTCTCCGTACCTTTAAGACTGCGGTCTTATTGGCACTGGCTCCTTGAAAAGAGTAGGGGACCTTCTGGCCTTGTCTGTGGCCTTTTAATGTGCGGACTTCGCACCCGGTTTGGCTGAAGTCTTCCTTGACCCGCGAGCGGGTTATGTCCCTGAGGTTTCTTTAGTACCACCACAGTCAGTAGTACTTCAGATTTTGCACCTCCCTGCGGGGAGGTAGACCAGGAAAAGCTACGCTCTTTATGTCCAGTGCGGGCACTGGATACCTACATGCGTAGATCTGCTCTCTGGAGGAAGTCGGACCAGTTCCTGGTGTGCTTTAGTCCTCCTTGGAGGGGATTATCTGCATCATAGCAGACCCTGAGCAGTTGGACTGTGGAGACCATCACCATGTTTATGAGTTATCTGGTCTCCCTTCGCTGAGGGGAGTCAGAGCTCATTCAACTAAAGGTATGGCGGCCCTGGCGTGCATTGCCTCGCACGTGCTCTTATCCTTCCTGGTCGGTGACGTCAACCTCAGCACTTCATTTGACGGTTTACAAAGCAGTTTCAGAGCGTGGTCACGCTGGAGGCGTTCCCATAGTGGTTTCGGATGCAGTTCTCGTTCCTTCAAGGAACTGGGGTTATATGCATAACCCTGAGACGTTCAGTCACAATGACTCACAGTGATTTACTGCCACCTACTGGTGGTTTTAATTTCACATTCAGAGTATCTATTATTATTTAAATAATTTTAAATATCAGTATTCCAAAAAAAAAATAAAAAATAAATCAGTAAACTGCTTGCACTGCTTTCATCTCGCATGTCACTTTTCGAGAGTGTTTTTTTTGTTTTGTTTTTTCCCCCAAAGTATTTTACTCTTTGGTAAACATTTTTTAATCTATGCACCTTGGTTGGATTAATTCGAAGGCATGGTGAGTCTCTGGCTGTTTTTTAGTTAATATAAAAATATACATAAATATTTCTTTGTTAATTTTATTACATTTTATTTTATTTTTTGCATTACAATTTGAAGTAATGTGGCCACAGTAGATGTTAGCTCAACTTATTTTTTTAATTTAGAATAAAATATAAATAAGTAAATTTATTTGTAATTAATTATTTTACTTAATAAATATATATAAATAATACTTTGTGTTTGTTCATTTAGCATTCCAATTTGTATCTACTCATCCCTGTTTAATTTATTTTTAAATAAATACATTTTGAAAATGTTTCATTGCAGAAGACAAAATAAAAAAGGCTAAAAAGGTTAAAGAGAAACTGATTTTCATAATATTTGCCTACATCTCATAAATGGCAAAAGAGGTCTAAGACTCACCGCCTCGACCAGGCTGGTAGCGCTGCCTCTCTTTTGGTGATACTGGTTTCTATACTCGGGTGGAACCTGCAGGTGAACGGGCGAGTAGTTCCTCTGGTACTCGGGGTCATCTGTATACCACGAGCTCTTCCTGATAGATGCGTGGCTGCTGTGGGCGCTGTCCCTCAGAGGACGGTCCACGCGGATAAGCGGTGTGTAGTATGGGGTACGGTCTTTACTTGCAGGAGTGGGAGGAGGTGACGCCCATGATCTGGTAGATCGAGTAGGTGAAAGCCTGTGAGCCCTGCTGGAATCTAGACCCGCTACCGCCATCACCTGGACCAACAAGTACAGTGATCAATAGAAATGTATTGTCTTAATATACACTGCAATATAAATACATCACACACATTATACTACACTGGAATAAAAGGCAGCAATAAAACTAATTATTTCATCAATTGAAATCAATCAAGTCAATTTCTTGCATGCTATTTTATACTCTTTATCAGAATCAGAATAAGCTTTATTGCCAGGTATGTTTACAGTACTGATTGTAATTATTTATAATTAGAAGTTTTATCTGTAAATATATTGAAAAATAACATTAAAACACCGTCATGAAAAGTTTGCTAAATGAAGTAAACATGGATTATAAAAATATTCAAGACAGTCAAAATAATTAAGAACCAACTTTAAATATATAAGACATAAATGTGTCAATATATTGTAAAACAATGTGTGTGTATGCATGTATATTGTTGTCAGTTATGCTTCAAACTGGTTCTGTATCTATATATGATATATAATAATAATGTAAATATATAAAATTTAATATTTGTAATTCTATATTTATTAGTTATTATTATATGATTCTCACTTTTATTAAATAATTAAATTGTTTATATATATATATATATATATATATATATATATATGAGATCATATTTTAATTATTAGTGAATATAAATAATTTTATATATATATATATATATGTACATACAAACACACACACACACACACACACACACATATATATACATACATATACCACTCAATAAGGTTTATTATTATTTATAACATTACCATATTCAGCCTTTACATAATAATGTCACATACTCCATGTCACAGAACAACAGCGTTATATTTAAATGTTACCTGGTGCTGCATGAGATGTAATGGAAGAGCGGTGCGCTGGTGAGGAAGATCGTCTTGACTGCTCTGTCTGCGCAGACACTCAAAATTAAACGACGGTCTCCGATTACCTATAAACGAGAGGGATTAATATTTTCTGACAGTGATGCTGAACAAAGCTGAACCATAAAGCAGAGGGAAGACTTGCCTTGCGGTGTTGGAGGAAGCAGTCTTCTCTTTGGTGACCTATGTGAATCATGATAAAGGGGCTGCTCGTCATCCTCATAGTAACTGTCAGGATGATGGTAACCCCGTGGCGTCTCGTATTCCTGGTCACTGTTGGGGTACCTGCACAAGGACATCCTCAGATGAATTACTGTAAATGTGATTTGTTTGAAACAAGTTGTGCAGGAGTTGCAGCTGTGTTACCTGTCACCCGACAGCATGCTGTCATCTTCGTAAAACTCCTCTCCACTGTAGTACTCTCCGGAGTAACGATCTTCTTCATACTCCTCTTCCCGGCGTATAGTGGGTCGTCTTCTGTCGCTGCCCTGCGACCTGCATGAAGGTCAAGAGGTCAGTTAGTTTCAGTCAATGAGTCAGCGAGTAACCATGCACTACCATGCAGACGTACGGCTCCAGAGTGCAGTGACTGGGTTAGACCTCATTTGACAACAAGCAAAATCTTACCAAGACAGCTGTCAGCAGTGTCAAAGCCCTTCTAGCTTCTCCATATAGTCTTAAGTAAATAGCTGCACAGTCTTCAGAAATCTAGTCTCACCTCAGAGATATTCTACTTGAAGTTTTCAGTGCACCGAGTCTACATGTCTTCAGTGACTGTGAAGCATTAACCTTAGAGTGAATACTCAACGTTTTACTTGCATAAAAATATAGCTGTGAAAGAAGCGCTGTCTGGTAACATGTTACACTGTGTTAAAGATCTGCTAAATAAAGTGCTACTAAATTCATTATATTTTGATAGTAGCTGTTTTTTTTTTTGGTAAATGTAAATTAAAACGAAAAAAGAAAAACTCATTTATATTTTTACATTAACAATGTAAACAATATTTTATTTCTTAAAGTCAACTATTAATCTCATTAATCAATTTTTTTTGCATTTATTCCAAAATAATAACTCAAAGCAGTACTCATGTTCAGCTATTATTTTTAATTGTTAACTTTTAACTGTAGTTGATTTTATTTAAATAAAGCTTTTGGTAAATTCTGTATTATTCTGTATTGTTTTATTTTTGTACAACTTTTTCTATTTTGAGTAAAAATAATTGACATATAACTGAGTTTAACTTTCTAAATAAGTTTGAGATGAAGCACTAAAATATCTAACTAGAACTAAATAATTAATAACTAAATAAATAATAAACTAAATAATAATAAAACTCAAGTAAAACAAAAATAATTATGAATTAAAACTAAATTTTATATTTTTGTAATAAAATAAACAAAAGTTCTTCAAAATGACTAAAATGAAAACAAAATAAACAAATGAAATAATAAAATAAACGTTTACATTATTTATATTATTTGTATATAAATATTATTAAAATACTGTAATACTCAACATATTATTCAACATACTGTTCTGATTGCAAAAACACATTTTAAATAAATTATTTTCACGTTGTGTATTTTAATGTATTTTGTATAATTTAAAAAAGCTTGCACCCTAGAACAGTTTGTGTGTTGATAGTTGTGAGCATATTCTTCCATTCATTTGAACTGGTCTGAATAAATAAATAAGATGCTGAGCAAACTACTGTATACTTCTATGACTATCACAGGCATGCTTTTGTCCGAGAAAGATAAGGCATCGACAGATAAGGTCTAGACAGACTAACAGCCCTGCCGGCCTATTAAATAAGACATCTTTCCCCCACTGAACTTAAAGGACAACTCTTGTTTTAGAAAAATAAACCACATAATAGTTTAACTATAAATAAACATTGTGTTTAAGTGTTATTCGAATTTCTATGAAGTATGAATCTGATGAGTCATCCTTTAAGGCAAGCATTTCATTTTGTTAGCACTGGTTATCCAGCAGACACATGCAACAAGCCCCTCCTCTTTCCCTTCATCACCCAATCACAACACACAGAGACTCAAAGACGCATCCTGAGTGGTTATTGCTTTACTATGTTCCTATCAACAGTTTTAGTTTTGTAGAAAGTCTGTGTGTGTGTGTGTTTGTGTGTGTATAAGGCCCTGTCCCAAATAGCACTCTCAGTCCTTCAAGAGCACCAGTCTCGCAGACTTGTAAAGTTAACTTAAAGCACCATATGGGACAGGGCCGAGGTGGAAATCCCAACACCATTATCCACATAGTTCTGCTTATCATTCACTATCTGTTTCTCTACAAGCATTAGTACCTGCTATGTGAACATGTAATGCCTAATGTAACATACCTAATATACGTCTCATAGTAGCGCCTTCTGTTCCAGAAAGCAGAGAGATGGTTAAGAGAAAGCATTTCGGTTAGGAAGGAAAGAGAGAAAGGTGGAGAAAAGCAGAGGAATAGGATAAAGGAATGGATGGACACATATATCATACAGTATATACATGATATATACAGCATTTTCATATATGTGAGGCTGTTTTCACACTTGGTTTAATTGTTTTGTTCAAACCCGAGTTGAAAAACATGTCCTACGTCCCTCACTATTATTTTGCATTATGTGGTTTAACTTGCTAAATAAGCACCAAGGAGATGGAAATTTCCCTTATTTTTTCCTTTTTTATATGTTGGTTTTATTTGCGTAAAAAAGGGATTTTCATACCATCGCAAAAGTGAGGTGAACTGTTTTACCGATGTTTTTGCTACGTTTCTGGATCTGGATCATTACCAGTTGTGTTGCTGTCTATGGAGGGTCAGATGGCTCTCTGATATCATCAAAAATATCTTCATTTGTGTTCTGAAGAGGAACAAAAGTCTCATGGGTTTGGAACGACATGAGGGTGACAAAACTTTGGGTGAACTAACCTTTTAAAAATAAAGGTTCTTCACAGCGGTGCCATAGTAGAACCATTTTTGTTTTTCTATGGCAT
>JAUMHR010000060.1:5872968-5883763 GCA_032361145.1 Enteromius fasciolatus | reverse complement strand
AGCACCACCACCCTCTGCCTCCCCCAGCTCCACCTGTATAGATCTGCTACAGGGTGATCATGTATACTATGGAGGTTGTTTATATATTTTATGTGTACGGCAGCAATATTTCTTGCATGCTCACAGCAGTATGTTGTGGATTTATTGATAGGAGCAAGTCTCTGTACTTGCTCTAAGCAGATCTGTTCTGTCAAGACCAAATATATTAAAGGGTTAATCGGCCCCCAAATGTTCACAGGATGCTGTCCAAAATTGCGCTATGGTCATGTTACAGTGCCAAATCGTTGAATTAATTGTTTTCATTAGGAACAAAAGTGTTCTCATAGCATTACGGTTGAACCACAGATGGCAGTAGGAGCATTCAGACAAAGTCTTTCATTCTTTTCTGCACCTTGACAGTGGTAATTAATTTGGCCATCAGTGGGAAAGTCAAGCCTCCCGATTTCATTCAAAATATCTTACATTGTGTTCAAAGAAGAACAAAGCTTTTACGGATTTGGAATGACTTGGCGGTGGGGTGTTTTGGGGTGGAGTAGGCTAACCCTGTCACATCATCATGTAGCCTACATTACATAAGTCCTTTACACAATCTGACATGCGCTTAAAATTGAACTGGAAATTAGGGGCTGGGTGTCCGGCCAGAGAAGAACTGGCCCCAACTAAGCGTGGTTCTCCCAAGGTATTTTTCCCCATACTCTCATGGATCGCCTCTGGCTTGCTTAGTTGGGGACACCTGGTTTCTAGTGATTATTGTCGTCTTCACTACAGAGACCTTCTGTGCATTTGATAAATAAATAGTTTAATCTCGTCATTATACACTACCATCACGCTGTTCTCCTATTTGATCATGTTCAGTGCTTTGCTACAATCTGTATTGTTGAAAGCACTATATAAATAAAAGTGATTGATTACCATGCTAATCCCTCCAAGAGTTACATGTATGTGCACAATATATATATGAATGTAGCACACCAATAATTATGAAAAAGGAAGTCGGATCTTTATAAAACCGCGCAATGGAAAATTAAACTTAAATTACAATTAAATATTTTTTTTGTACCAAAAATTACGTCGACTGTCATGAGTCTGACACTGTCGCTCCAACGGAAGCGTAGAGGTGCGATTTGAAACGTGAGCGCGAGATGTCGCTGTGGGACGCGTCGTCATCACTGCAGCAAGGTGCTCGGATGGGGATGGTCCAGCAGGGAAGAGGAGGAGAGAGAGGGAGAAAGCAGGCGCTGCTGCTGCTGCTGCTGCTGTGTCCGTGGCTACCCACCGCAGTTTTCCGGTCTCCTTCTATCCTCACGGTTTTCCTTGGATACCTAGCGGATGCCATCCTTTCCTCGACACGGCAGCTTCTCTTCTGCTTTCAATGCCAGTCGTTGGGAATGATTTCCGTGTGTCGCTCGCTGTGAATTGTCGGCATTAATCGGGGAGGGGAAGCGAGAAGAGCGTTGTTCCTCTGGACATTATTCGGTAAGCGCAATGTCATTCCAGTTGCATTCCCAGCTGTCACATTCCCCACCTACAACCACGATATCTGCCAAGAAAACGCTCGAAACAGTTGCGAAACCTTCAGCACGCGTATTAACAGCGCACGTTAGGTGTTTGTTAGCATGTGGAGGTCGCTGGTTTTTAGTTGAATGATTTTTATCGCGTTTAATGCTGGTATTCAGAGGGCTGTGAGCGCAGGCTGGGAACTGAAAATGGAATCCATTAGAGCATCATTCTCTATCCAAGACGGATGGGAGGGGGAGCGCGAGCACAGAAAACCTATTACTTCCCTATTGACCTAAATTTCAATGATGTATTTATAAGATTACACTAGTCCACGGACATGACCGCTGCTTCTTTGTCTAGTTTGACAGCATGTTCCTCGCATTTCGTTGTGAAATCCCAACTGTCAACGGCTTTGCTAGTAAAGCACCGTTTTCACTAATGTCCATTCATTTTTAATTTGTCATTCCTTTTCATTTTTTGCTAGCATTACGGCTGGAAAAAAACATGTTTAACATTATCACATAACATAATCCTTTATAAGACATTGTTTAAATAGATGATGAGTATGAAGATGTATAAAGCCTGTTAGTTTAGGTGTGTTGATGAGGAAATGGGAGGGCTGTATGTGGCTAGACTGACCGCCTCTCTCTGCACTTCCTTAGGTGAGGCCGTCTTGAAAAAGAATAAACAATAATTTAGCTGGTATAATAATTATTAGGCCCTCGCCATATGTGTTTATTAATTTATAAGCTATTTTAATAATTTGCTGTCTTTTCCCAGACCTGGCACTTTCATGTATATATTATCCTTGTGTGGGTGCTCATGTATGCAATAGCAGCTGATTAACGAGACAATTGTGACATTTATCTTTTTTCTGTTGTTGCATTTATTGATAAACTTATGGTTTAAAAACCTAGCCACTGTAGTTCCTAGAATTTTACTGTAAAAATGACGGTAGCCTAAGGGGTGCAAACTTTACAGGTTGACATTTTGGGTACTGTGTTATTTTACAGTTCCTAGACGATATCATTTTTAAGTAGAATCTAAAAATGTGGTATTCTATGCAGGGAATTCTGCAGAATCTAGGGAATCCCTTTTTACCCATAAATTACATACACACACACACACACATATATATATAAAAGCATAATTTAAACAATAGTTTTCACTAAAAGTATACTTATTGTTGCGTTAACTAGTGTACAGTATATTTTTTACTGTTATAATAACTTAATATTTTAATTTACACAAATATTTGTGCATATAAATATATAATATAGTAATAACCAATTAGCAGTTATTACTGTAACATTTTACAGTGTAGGTATATTAGCAGTTATGGGTTAGGGTTAGGGTTAGGGTTAGGGTTAGCTGTTGAAGAAGAGATGAAGTGTTGCTGCAAAGGTTTGATTTACTGATACCTTAATGCGTAAAAGTACTTTTCTACAGAAAAAAATCAAAAGAGATATAATCCAACAGAGAGAGAGAGAGAGAGAATATCGATCGTTCAGGGGATCAGACATTCTCAGGTTGATCATAAATTATACATTGCATATGGAGTTTTCTTTCTTTTTTTTGTGCAGAAAGGTTTCAGCAGACCTGGCTCTGGTATTCAACATTTTAATGTGCTGATGCACCCACACTAAGAGCATGCTCTCAGAGAGCAACAGTGCATGACTATGAAACATTGTATGCATGCTGGTATTAACCTGCTAGCTACCATATATGGCTGCATGTGATTTAGAATGGAGGAGCTGTGTATGCATTTTGTATCAGG
This sequence comes from Enteromius fasciolatus, assembly GCA_032361145.1. NCBI lineage: Eukaryota > Metazoa > Chordata > Actinopteri > Cypriniformes > Cyprinidae > Enteromius > Enteromius fasciolatus. The sequence continues at coordinate 5,880,486 of JAUMHR010000060.1, read as the reverse complement.
TCGTGTACACTTAATAAGAGAATAACAGAATGAGCAGTTCTCTATTAGTAGTATTTGCAATATACAAACAAAATTAATGCAGAATGCATTCAAAACATCCATATTAAATGTTAAATATTACATGTAAAAAAATATTCAATACAAGTAGACAGTGGTTATGATCTGATTTTCTCAATGGGATTGCAAATTCAGAATAATGGACAGGTAGTCAGTAGCTTAAACTTGGCATTAAAATGTGCAAAAGCAGAGTGCTGGTATTATTATTAATTATTAAAATGGTGCAGCACATGGAATGCATTAGTACTTATTAAAGGCCTTTAACTAACAATTAGTTTTTTCTTGTCATTATCACAAAGCCATTACTGCTAGGTTTTTAGCCTTCTTTCTGTTTGGTCATCGCTAGCCTATTGTGGTAGTCTTTCACATGTTTGTGTGACTTCTGCAGTTTTTGATTTATTTGCTTTAAATATTTTGAAATGCATTTTTGATCTTTTTTTTTTTATGTAAATTTTTAAACTCTTTTGCTATAAAGTAAAAGAGGAACTGCATCATGCTCAAATAGTGTTCAGTATTCTGCTCAGGAGAAAGTAATAGACCTATTGATAAATATCAGACTTGACTCCAGCTACTTGGTATGGACTGACTCAGTCTCCTAGCTCGTCTGATAATGACCCCAGAGATAAAGCTGGTGATGACACAGACGCTTGCCATTGTTGTCATCTGAGCTGACACTCACAGCTGATATGTAGTTATACCTGTCATATGGGAAGATATGAAAGGGCAGTCTTTTATACTTTTATGATTGTCCTGATCAGTTTTCATTGTTTCAAATTAATTAGCAGTAAACATGACTTAACAGTGAAAATACTTTTTTAGCATTTCTTATTTTAAGTTGATTTTAAATTAAACATTTAATGATATGTTATTAAAATAGAAAGTTATGTTAATATAATTTGAGCTAACATGAAGTAATAATGAATAGTATTTTTGTTAAAGTAGACTACTGAAGATTAACAAATAGATCACTCATTGTTAGTAAATGTGTTATCTGTCAGGAAACAATGGGACCTTATTTTAAATACTGTACTGCATGCTGAGAAGCATGCTGGTAATAATAATAATTAATTAATAATAATAATAATTAGCCATTACATGGCTTTCTGAAATCCTTGATTCTTCTACTAGATTCACATCTTTTATCACACTGCGCCATCTTGCTTCACAGATATTGATTGTCATGAAAATAGGACCTCAGAGGACTTTAGTATTGAGTTAATGATAATGTAATATTGTTAAATTGTCTGTCTTGTGGTTAGGGCAGTTGTTTTATATGTTGTAGAGAACTATTTTTTCTCTAGTGGAGGCTTTGAGATCATTTACAGGTAAGATTACAATGTCAACAAATGAATTTATTAATTTTGTAGTTGTTTCTTTCTTTATTTTGCAGAATACTTCAGATATGATCTGGAAATCGAATAGCCTCCTCCTTCTAATTTCCCATGCGTGTTAAGTTGTCTTATTGTTATTGGGCAGCGTCTTTTCCCAGCATTGCCTTGTACACAGATCAAGTGCTTGAGTGAGTGATCTTTCCTCAACTTCATTTAGCCAGTGTACCATGGAAGCATCTTCTTATGTGCACGGCCAATGCACCGGGGAGCTGCCTTGCTTATGCACACGCTGTCAGTGTTCCAGAAAAGACTTGATAGGAGGGCAGAAATACATTCCTACCTGACTGCCTGGATTATACAGACCTGGAGTGAGGAGAGACAAGCTGTGCTCACTGAGCATTTGCACTTGTGATTAAGGAATTCACTGACACATGAAATATGAAATATGAGAGACAGCAGGGCCCCTGCTATCTATTTTTAGATTTGCCAACCAAAATAAATTCAAAAGGAAGGTTAGTGTTGTTTTTGCAAATGCCATTGTATTTGTGTGTGTGTGTGTGTGTGTGTGTTTGTGGAGAATGGTTTAAAGTTCCCAACACAAATGGTAATTTTTAAATGGAATCGTTTCAAATATCTTGAATATGCTGGATGAGATTGGTGAAATTATTTACGTAATATCGGCTTATCTGAATGATTTTTAGTGTATTTTCAGGGGTTTATCTTTACGTCAAATAACCGTTGTGTGTATATGGTGCTATTACCACAAACTGGGCCATGAACTTGCTTGTGCAAACAGTGTCTTACTCTCTGTGCCTCTACTACTGTATCTTATTATTATTAGATAGAGTACTTTATTCTGATTGATCAGATGTACCTTATTTTTCAACAGACAGATATAAGCATTGACAAGTATTGTTTTTGACTAGAGAGAAAGAGGCAGTGTACTTTCCACAGGTAATAAATGGTAATGTAGTTTGTTGGTTGTCATCGTTACTTAAAATTATTAAAACACATAAAAAAATACTTATCTTCCCTCCTAAATAATATTTATTTATCTTACGGAAACTAAAAGGTTAGTTCACCCAAAATGAAACTTTGGCTTTGTTTTACTCACCCTCTAAGCATCCTAGGCGCATGTGACTTTCAGACGAATCCAGTCCAGAGTTAAAACATTCCTAGTCTCTCCAAGCCTTTCAATGGGACTAGGTGGGTGTTTGTTGTCAGCAGTTCAGGCGATGTGAAATAAAGAGCACACAACCCAAATAAAACGTATCTCACAAGGCTCCCAGTGGTGAATAAAGGCCTCCTGTAGCGAATCCATAAGTATTTCAAACGTAATAAAAAAAATTCCTCTCTTCTGCTTACTGTAATAAGCGGAAAACTTGCAGGCGGATGTCGTAGGACGTATGCGTTGCACATGCCTCGGGGGAAAGCCGTGTGAGGGGCGTTTTATTAATGTATGTGCACACTATATTTCACTTCTTCTGAACTGTATACAACACACACCCATTTACTCCCATTGAAAGGGTTGGAGGGGCCAGTACAATTTTTAATATAACTCTGTATTTGTGAGTGTATTTGTATGAGAGAAGAAAGTCACATATACCCAAGGTGCCTTGAGGGTGAATAAAACTTAAAGCTTAAAATTTGAATTTCTGGGCTAACACTTAACTCTTTTAATTAGAATTAATATGACTTCTTATACCCAGAATAATACTTATAGGCCCAAATTGATGTTGCAGTTGTCATATACCTGTTATGAAAGGTTAAATTAGTATTGGTAATTTGTAATAATTTCAATATTTTGTTCAGGTTTTACACTCTTATTGTTCACATCTCTCAAATAAGAAAATTGAACTATTTTGTATTGTAGAGAGGTCGTACTGTAAGTGCTCTTGCCATTGTTTGACCAGTAGGGGTCTTCTTTGGCACCGCTCAGTGGCCAATTATAGAGGGTCCCAGAATGTCGGTGAACTTATAATCTGAGTGAGTGTTGCAATTAGCTTTACATAAACAAACACACCAAATGGGCTGACATGACACATTAACGTTGGCAAAGATGTAGATATCTGTTAGATCCGTTTTCTTCATTCTTAAGGAGTAACACACTGCTTTTGTCTTGGAAAACTCAGTGGGTGTATTAAATTTCCACTGCTGTTCTTGTACATAGATAACACTAGTAAACACAGCTTTCAGCAATGTCAACTCTCTCCAGCAGCAAAGTCATTAATCCCATACTAGGTCAGGGCTCTTACTGAGCCAGCCGTTTCTACCCAGAGCTACACAGGCATGGCAGCAATGTCCTCACGCCACGCTTGAAAAATCCAAGCCTTATACTGATATCCTATGATGCATTTTCCAGGCGTACTGCGGAATTGTAAATATATGTTTTTTGTCATTTCCCCGACATACCACAAATCATCAGCAGTTTCTGTCATGACAGTTGAAGGTTGTCGACAGATTTGAAAAGTTAATCATGCAGCGATGTGTAAACAAACATTTTTTATGAGCAAGTTAAATAAGAACTGAACCAAAAGCTTTTTTTTCTGTGTTTTTTTCCAACCAGAAACTGAAACGTACGCAAAAGGGATAACTGTTTCAGTTATTAACAGGCTTTACCTTTCATGCGCTGTTGTGTACTTCTATTTAATGAAAATAAAGAGGGTGAGAGGTGGCCATTGAAAAAAGAAAATACACTCAAACATTACCACCAGAGACTATAGAGAAGAAAAAGCACTAATAAGCAGTGGGGCCTGTTTGATCACAGCAAGCGTCACATAATTACTCTTTATCATCGATGTCACGCTCAGCTGTCCTTTGAGAACATGATCCGAGGAGCATTTTAATTGCCTCACATTTGCGCTGCTTCTCAATGTATCATTGACATTTTGGCCAAGGAGACATGTCATGAAAAACCATACAATCTCCTCCAAGATTTTTGCTGATAGATAATTAGCTCTTGAATGTCATGTGAGTGAGGGCATAACCAAATTTTGTACTTTTTTTTTTACTGGTCACTCTTTTGCATTTCGGAATGACTTATAAACTACGTGCATCATTCAGTTCTAGTCCACTAAAATGTTTACAGGTACAGCAAAGACGGTTAAATTAATATACAGATTGCAATATAAAAGACACATTATCTCCAGTCCCCTTTCGGTGCTTTGTGCAGGAGCGCATAACGTCATCTCCCAGTGTGCCAGCCTTACAGAAAAAGAGATTAGTTTCCTTTAAGACCTTATTGAACATTTTAATCTTGCAGTGTGCTCTGAATTTTATTGCTGTTTCATTCCCAACGTTGTCAGTCGTGTGTTGAGACAATAAATAAACAAATCTGTCCTCAGAATACAAAGGACTGATTAATGTCTGCGTGATTAATGAAGCTGTAAAAATATTTGTTTTCCTTCATCTTCCCATCCCCCCGGCATGTAAATTCTATAACTAATATACTTTGTAATAATTAGACATTTGTTTTAATGATTTCGGATGATAAATATTTATATTCCAAATGCTAGTTTTTAATGCATTGCCCTCATTTCTGTGTTTTATTCATTCTAGTAGCTAATCAAGTCACTGAAAATACTGTTGGGTGTTTGAAAGTGTGTGAATGTGGGTGTGACTGTAAACAAAATATGTGCCTTTTGTTTGCGCATTTCGATACTTTGGTGTCCTGGGGGATCACATGACTAATCTGGGATTGCAGCTGTGATTCCTGCCAATGGCAGCATCAGTCGAACACCTTTGTGTCCTCTGGGTGTAGGTAGATCTGTTTTTCTGGAACATCTGGTGTTTCACTGGGTGATCAGATCTTGGGAGGAAGTCTTCTGAATCCTGCGAAAAACAAACAACTGAGAACGTCCAAGGGGAGTAAACTGTTGTCAAAAGCATATGGCCATTGTTTTAATGGGATATAATGGGGATGAAATTTCAAAAGCAAGGCAGCTGTCTTGAATGAGATGTTTAACGCAGAAAACAAGATTAACAGGTTGTGAGATTGCATAGTGTAAAGCGTAAAACAAATTTGATTGCTTAAAATCTGATCAGATGTTGAATGTGCTTCTTTAGTCCTGATTCCTGGGGTCTGTTTTTGTGGAGATTGTTGCTATGAGTTGTAGCCTGTGTAATCTCTAAAGAGTAATTCCATTGGGTGCAATCGCGAGACTCATACATCATTACATCATCATATATGAACCTACACGTTCAACACACATATACTCACAATGAAAGTGAGGTTTTGTTTTGTATGAATTTTTATCAGATGCAGATCCAATTAGAAATATCCATCTATTGGTTTGCTGCCCAAAACCACCTTGAATCATCAGCGCAAAGCATCTTGAGAAGAATTAGTTGCTGTGTGCCGCATCACCGATATGATCAACTGTAAGCCTCACGGTTGCCTTCTTGGTGAGAGACTGTCATAATGGATTGATATCTCTATGGAAACGGGAGCCTGTTAGCGGGCTCAAGCATGATGTCATAGACAAATTAGGCATTCAGACATGTGTGGCTGAGCCCAGATAGAGAGCTTCTGCTTTGTTGCAGAGCTTTCATTGACATTAATTATGAACATTTCACAAATTTGATCAATTTATGTCAGTTCCTCCTTTTCAGCTATTTAATATCTGCAGCTACGCCGGAGTGGAAAGGCTTAAAATGTCTATATTCACCCCAGTGGATTCAGACAAAAGTTAGTGGGGAAGCACAATCAAGTACGGCTGCGTAGTTCCAAAAATGTAGCTTTTGTCACTTTAAATGAAAAAACGCCACAGAGGAAATGAAATGGGATATACAGTAACCGCTTGTTGGCAGCAATGGCTCTGGCTCTTCCACTGTTCAATTTGTTTAGTGTTTGACAATGAATTTGAGGTTGTGTTACGGGACTCTCCTGTATACCGTCTTGAGCCGATCTGACAGGTAGAGTCAGGGGCCATTGTGTGAGGCGTTTTAGTAAAATTACAGTAAATATTCACTGAGCAGTGCAGGTCTGTTTCTAAGGTAACTGCGGCCTTGGAGTGATTGTAGTGATCATGTGACTCCATACAATTAGGCCTTTTAACTTATTTCTAAGTAATGCCTTTTCTTTTTGTTCCTTTTTTCACTAAACACACAGCGTGTTATGCCAGTTAGCTTCTGTATGGTCCACTGTATTCAGTATGTTAAGATTTTTGCCATATCCTTTTAATGTGAAATATGCTTGTGAGTCAGAAATCAGAGTACTCATTATATTTTACATAAATGCATCCTGCAACTCCTTTAGTTGATCTATTGTGCTAACATGGCACTGCCGATTCTTAGCGCACAATCCAGTTCCAGCAAGGCTTTGTATGTTTTTTTTATAAGTTCTCTACGTATAATAATAGTACTGAATAAAATCTACACTTTCAGTATTCCAAGAAAAAACTCCACTTCAAAGAAAGTCAACAATGTGGTTGATTTTAATGATATATGCCTTGCATGCAAGCTGATTATGATCGAAATTGCATGAATATTACATAAAATTATTTTGTGTAATGGCATAAAAGGAGATATTTACTGTTCCCTTTAAAAATGTTGGCAGGACAAGTCAGCGGTGAAGTGGTGTTTAGTTATTGAACATTCAGATTCAGTTTAGTGATTATTGTATGCTGATAATTTTCCCCCAGCAAAACATGAAAAGGATTGCTGGGTGTAACGTTGTCTGTCTTGTCCTGTCTGATGTCTTGTCGTTCTGTTTTGGCTTCAGTGTTCACATGTCTTGCCCTTATTTGGAGTTTCTTGTCTGTGTAATTAGTGTTTGATTTCATCCCAACTGTGTGTAGGGTTGCCAAAAGTACGCGTCCTGTATTGAGCTTAAAAGGGAGGCGCTTTGTGAGAATGAGAATCAAAAATAAAAAAAACATTCACATCAGTGTTAACTCAGTGGTAGAATTACACTCATCGGACACTGCACTTATTCACCATCTCAAATACATATTATTTGCTTTAAAGTCTTGGCGATTAAACATTTCATGTGTGTGCGCTTTTCCAGCGCGTACACCTGAAGCACGCGTGCACTAACAGCCTGTCAAATAGCACCTAATTACTGAACTAAGATATTTATTACATGTGATTGTGGTAATACTGTGTTAAAACACACAGCGTTAAACACAGT
>JAUMHR010000060.1:5832670-5872868 GCA_032361145.1 Enteromius fasciolatus | reverse complement strand
ATATATATATATATATATATATATATATATGCAAACTAGTGCTGTTTGTCTACCTAGCCATTTGTGCTAGAAATATAGATAATTACAAATAATAAAATAGGTTTAAAAACTTTTATTCACGGTGGTATAGTAACCGTAATTAAATTCAATATTTTACCTATTTTAAGACCAATTACAATAATATGTGGAAAATCCATATTAAGCTGCTAGCTGTGTTTGGGAACACAGTAGCTGGATTCTAGCTAGTTTAAACTAGCAATTTGCTGGTTATTATCTGGTAGAACACCTTGGACCAGCCTCAAACCAGCTACTTAAACTAGTTAATGACCAGCTAGAAACTAGCAATCTTATTCCAAAATATAGCTACCAGCTTAATGCAAACGTGACTTGTAGAATATTTCATATTCACGGTTTGCCACCCATCTAATTTAAGTCACCAGACATGTGTAAACATATTAGTATTAGCATATTAGCATTAGCATAGCAACTGTGAGAGCGATAACTGAAGGTTTGAGGGGAGAGCGGGGATTTAAAAAAACAAAAAAACAACTGCAACAGCTGAGCCAACTTACTTAACTACAATCTCATTCTAAACGTGTTTAAGTTCTACAGGGAACATGCAAGCAAGCAGCACTGAGCAATTAGCACATTAATTGCTCAGTGCACAATGTATTAGCACATTAGCATTGCATTTCTGTGCCTGTATTTGTGCACGTCTAATATCCTGTTTTTGGATATGCATTTCAGTCATCTGTATAGAGTATAGAGTGTTCATCTGCATGTTGTGTTCATGTACTGCATGTGTAAGTGTGTGAGTGAGAATCATTCTGAAGCAGGGGTCTGTGTCACTTTTTTAAACAAGCACTTTGGGGACAGATCAGGAAAGAAGAGGCAACATTAGTTCCATGCCACCACCCTAAAACAGAATTGCTTCAGAATATTCTGAAGATTTGAACTTTTACATGAACAGAAAGACAGTTAATGAGGAACGGAAGCTGCGGAAAAGCTCAAGCAGATACAGGAGAAAGCGACAGAGTAGAAAAGAGAGAGAAACAGAGAGAAAGAGACACATTTTTAGAAGGACACAGCATGCCTGAGTTGCCATGCAAGCCCAAAGCTCAACACACACACACAAGCATACATACACACACACACACACACACACCTCCAAATCTTCCAACCATATACTCTCACACACACACATCATTGAGGTTCCAGTGTGGACGTAGTGTGGTACAGAGCAGGAGAGGACAGCATTCGCGACACATATGGAACAAAACAAACATCGCAGAGACCCGACTAGGAGAAACTAAGAGTAGAACAGCGGGAAAAAGCTAGTGCAACAGCTGTTGTGTGAGAGTGTGTGCATGACACAAAGGTACAGTATGCGTGTTTATATGCTGCATGTGGGAAAGTGTGTTCAAAAATATATTTTTTTCTTTATCTAAATGTATGATTTAGGTGTGAGTTGACACAGAAGTAGTATTACTCGTCTATGTTGGGAATACGTATTGTCATTAGCGGCGACAATCTCTGAGCTTTATAACTGACCACCAGCAGGGGGCACCACTTGATCCAGAAGTTTCATGCTTGTTCTCTTCCAGATCTTCTTAATCACGGCTCGGAGCTCTTCATTCGCCTGCTCTAGGTTGCCTGGGTCAAAACACACACCAAGTTATTAACACAACTACAAATGTACTTTCTACTCACTACCATCAACTAGGACTGAAAAAGCTACGACTTGATGGCTCTAGTTATCCATTTACTCTAAACAGACTAAAAAGGGTGATAGCAGAGGAACTACATTTTTAATATAATGTATTAAGTACTGTAAAATCTTTTCTGCTCTCACTAAATGAATGCAAAAAGCAACAACATTTCATGATATTATATTTAAATATACTGTTCTTATACAATACTGTTCAAACATTTTTTTTTTGAAAGAAAGTTGCTTTATTAAGCAAAGAATAGAGATCTTTGAAAATCATTAATTAAAATCCCCATACATAGTGGTACTACATACATTTGTTTAACTATATTAATATTTCACTAAAACATTTTAAAACATATTTTGTTACTGATGCAAATGAATTATTTTGAATAATAAAAGATCAATTTGCACGTTAAGTAATTTGCAAAACATTAATAGCAATGCAAAGAATGCTCATACCTTCCGTTTTGATCTTCAGTGCAGTTCTCACAAGAGCAAAAAGTGTAGCATTAAACATAACAGTGCCGTCACTGTTCAGAGGCATGTTCATAGCCACCAACCTCTGGAATAGAGACACAACAAAGAGAGTGAGAAGGTGGGTCGAGTGTGTTTGCCAATCTTCAAACACATTATTTTTAACGTGTGGTTACCTTGCAGGCAACTCTATGAGGGCAGAGCTTCCCAAAGCCAAGAGGCGGCTGTATACGGCGTAACAACGTCACAACATCAAGATGTTTTATTCTGCCTCTGCAATAAAAGAAGAGAGAGATACACTAACTGAAAAATTCAGCTTTTACTCTTCATCTCATCGCTCAAGCAACTGCCAAACTGAGAATTGAGATTAAATTTGTTTCATAATTGGCCAATTTTCCAATATTGACAGTTATTGAACTGAACTGAATCAACATTTAACTGATTTAAACTGAACAATGACACCATTTTGTTTGTTGCTTATAGCTTATATGAGCTTTACAGTTATTAAAGTGTTGTTTAGAGCTGCTTTACAGCAGATATTTGCATATTTGCATCATTCATTCTGTTATTTTCCTGTTTTATACAGCTTTTTTACTGTTTATAAGCTGCTTTGAAAAGTGCAACAGAAAAAAAGGTAACTTGACAAACACATTTTCCTTACTTGGCCTCTGGATCATACTCTGACCAAATCCTCTTAAATTCATCAAGATGATGTGGCCCAAGAATCGACCAATCACGGGTCAGATAGTCAAAGTTGTCCATGATGACAGCCACAAACAGGTTAATGATCTACAACAAGACAATATTTTAAATGGAAAAGCCTTCAAGTGCCATCTGAAATCTTTCAAAATGAGCATTTTTATCAGAATGCTAAGTTTAGGTTCAGTAAATTTACTCTAAGTCCTTTTCCATGCTCATTTAAGAAGATGGCATTTAGAGGCTTTTTCATCTGAACTTTTGAGATCAACATTGTTGATTATTTAAAAAAAAAACTAACCCTAAAAAACAAACAAAATAAATCCTTTCGGGGTTCCAAAAATGACAAAACAGTTAAATAATGTCTTTAATAAATTCTTAAAATTCTAAATTATTTTTGGAGGTTTAAAGTAATATACTAAATAATAATATTATAATAGATATGAATAAATATTAGAGTAAATCAAAAGAAAGTCTTTATGTAATTAGTGTGTATGCACCAGGAAGGCGCAGAGCATGTAGAAGGTGATGAAGTAGATGATGGCAAAGTTGCTCCCGCAGGTCATCTCTTCTCCAGGATTATAGTCTGACTCCGGGTCACACAGCTTCCCCGGCATGCATGCCAACATGATCTCCTGCCACGCTTCACCTGTTGCACATCTACACCCAAGCAAGAATTTATCTGAAATGCAATCCTATAAAGCAGACTGTATCTCACATAAACACGCAGATAGAGTGGTAGCATATAATCAGGAAAAAACATCCTGGAAAGGTTTAAAACCCTGCCACTTTCAGCTTTAACATCCTCACTGACCTGAAGAGCAGAAGCACAGCCTGAGGGAATGTCTGAAAGTTGTTGTTCCTGTTGATTTGTGTGTGGTCCACCATCGCAATTTTCCCAAACACCTAAAAGATGGTGAAATAAGGTCAAATGTCTAATTTTTGCACTGAATGTGGGTGATTTGCATTTTAGTCAAGATATCTGCTATAACTACAGCACTTCAATATTATTTAGCAAAACTGACATTTTTAACTACAGATAAGACAGCCATTAAAACAAAGCATAAAAAAGACAAAATAATAAATGAAATGAATAACCCAAATCGATTCACTATACATAACGTTTTCTAATTTTTGCTGGCTGTGGTTGCCCACAATACTTTAGCAAAGTGAAAAGTGATGCTTTAAAAACTTTGCACAACAGCTGTCCTTTCATGACGACGAATAATTTTGCTGTATTTTGAAAACTCAATTTTATATGAATTCGTGCTTAAGCAAAGGAAGTTTTAAAAAGCACTCTTAAAGATCTGTTGCACAACAGATTATAAATTCATGTGGTATTCAAAAAATCCAACTTATTATGAAACGAACCTGCATGCCAATGACAGCGTAGATGAAGAACAGCATGGCTATTAGCAAGGCGACATAAGGCAGGGCCTGAGGAAAGAGCATACAATATTTATATTACTACAATATTATATATGTTTTATAAATTAGGTAAGCTTGTTACCTAAACTCTGCAGGGAAGTGGACCTTGAGTTGACAACGCCAGTTATTAATAGTAATATTTTAGCATTGAAGGGTTAGTTCACCACAAAATTAAAATTCTGTCATTAATTACTCATCTTCATGTCATTGCAAACCTGTAAGACCTTCATTCATCTTCAGAACACAAATTAAGATATTTTTGATATCTTCATAGACATGTGCAGCATGGATGTGCATGGATATGCCGTTTACACTTTGATCTGAATGTAAACAACACATCCGCATACATACATTGCATACGTTGTTTACTAATGTGATACTCTCAAATAAAGTCGCTATAGCTTTGCAAAATAAGGTTGAATCACTGATCACTGAATTAATGATCTCCTTGCTATGTTTCTGAGCCTTGATTGTGTAAGGATCTTTGCGGTCTATGGAGGGTTGGAGAACTTTCGAAATTCAACAAAAATATCTACATTTATGTTCTGAAGATGAACAAAGGTCTAACAGGTTTGCTTAGAATAACAACTGACCTGGAAGGACTTGATGAAGGTCCAGAGAAGGGTTCGAATGCCCTCCCCTCTGCTCAGCAACTTGACCAATCGCATCACTCGAAAAAGACGGAAGAAGGTGATTGAAATGCGAGCGCTGTCCTCGGTGTTCTGTGGGGGCGGAGTCAGCATTAGCAAACCAATCAGGAGAAAGATATAACATAGGGCATCAGGCTGTATTAAGGCAGTCTGACCAGCAGAGGGAACCACAATGTAGTTTTAAAAGCACGTTGTGATTCCTTTACAGCCAAATTTTACAAATTATTAAACTAAATTTACAAACACTTAAGTGCTGTTGTTTATTTAGACTGGTTTGACTGATCCATAAACACTACCAGAGACCCCACGTTTCATGCTTATCCTAGAGAGAAAAGGAAGGGGTAGAGGGGTGCATGCTGGGTGAAAAAAACAAAGAAACAACAAAAAAACCTTGCCATACTTGACTGCATCAGCACAAGCATGGCACTTTTGACCCAGAGTTACTTCATGCCAACTTACAGTGGGCCCCCAAACCTCACAGGTTAAAGGTCAGTTTGAGGTCACAACCTTACCTGACCCGATCCGACCTAATCTGACTTCAGGGGCCACTTAACCATGCAGCAGTGTCAGCGCTACAAACGTGAGGGGCCGACAACCCCACCCACACACACACACACACTCGCACAGTTCGTCACGTTTGGGTGACACTCTCCTAATTGACAAAATAGTCAAAGGGTGTAAAAACCAAAGCAAAATCTTGACAAACAAAGCAAACGAAGAGAAACCAAACGTAAATATAAAGCCAAAACTCAACAAATTGAAGTCGGGGTGGGTTAAGATGAAAGGTAACAATGTTTAATCAAGATTTCAGAACTCAAACGGAAACCTGAAAAAGAATGCAGACTGTAAAACTGGGCAAAAAGCCCAAGAGGGGCAGAATTTCTTACCCCCGACTCATCCACCTGAGGTGCCTCTGTGGGCTTTAAAAATCAAAGACCTGAATTAATCACTCACACATAACATTTGCACAGCCACTTACGCTTTAAAACGCATTCACAACATACACAGGCACTCATGATATCACAAACTCTAGAATTGCATTTCTATCCGACAGGAATCAGGACAGCAACCCTGCTCAAACAAACAATCTCAAGATCTGCCATTCGAAACTGCTTATAAGGGCTGAAAAATGACCAGTGATCAGCGACAAACTGGACTAGACTCACATAAGGGGCTTATATAAGATCCATCATGTGACCTTATTTCTATCTGGATTACATAAGCAGCTGTAGACAGCATCCGACATACAGTACAGCGCGCACACACACATCAACAGGACAGTTTGGGACTAGCGCACACTTATGCAATGATCACAACTTTGTAAACAAGAGCGTATCCAAATAAACGCTAAGCAACAACAAAAGACACAAGTGTAACAAACCTACAATGCCATTTTATGAAATTTACATATGCATTGACAAATAGTGTAAAACCTGATGAAAATGATGTGCATTATAAATAAATGAATGCTATGTTTGTGCATATACGTATATATATAAATATATGTTTTATAGAATCATATAGTGTGACAACAACAGTTAACTAGCAACCAATACTAGAACATTAAAAACATGACTATCTTTATAATAAGTAACAATTTATGCACAGAACATGCTTATGAAATGTCCTGTCATAATCATTTCACTAGATAAATGTGCCCATCAACGTCATACAGCTTTAAATTTAGCATTATTATGTTTTGACATGCACACAAAATAAACCCTGTCCACACATTTGATTTGGAGAACAGACAAGTTCTTGACTCTGAAAGAACAAAAAACAAAAACCACATTCATCGACATTAAAGCACTCACACAGTGGGAAGAAAAGTCAGCAGGTAAATCAGAAAAATGATGAATCCTTCATCTGTGCAGAAAGACTCCAGACAGATATGGCTTCGGTCACACAGCCTGACATCCCTCGACTATAGCTATTTTCATTTGCATGAGAAGCAGAAATTATAAGATGCAGTTTCTGGCTGTAGCATTTATGGTGCATGCGTTGAAGGCATCAGGCATATGTGCACACGCTTACAAACATACAATGACTTTCTTGAACACACTCTTGCCAGAACAGCAACACAAGACTTGAAGGAGCTCAGTGTTTCAGTAGCACCGCAGCATCTCCATGCATGTGCCCTGCAAAAGAGACACCACCCGAGGGCGCTCTAACAGTCCAATGCAAGAGAGGACAGAGAGAGAGAAAGAAAGAAAGACAGGAAATAAAAAATAAAAAAAATAATAAAGGAAGGACAGATTGCAGAAAAGATGAAGAAAGGTAAAAGGAATTAAATAATTCAGAGAAGAAAAGATGGAAAGAATGAAAGGAAGATGGAAGGAAAGAAAGGAAGGAAGGAAGGAAGGAAGGAAGGAAGGCAAAAAGAAAGAAAACTAAGAAAGAACGGCGGAAAAGAAAAATGGAGGGTGGAAAAAGTAATGGCAGAAGGAAAGCAGAAAAGAAAGAAAGCACAGACAAAGAAAAGAAAGAAAGAAAAAAGTAAAATACAAAAACGAAAGAATCTAAATAAATTCTGAAAGAATAAGGAAATAAGAAAGGCAGAAAGGAAAGAGATTGAGAAATTAGGAAAAGTAAAGAGAATGAGAAAGAAAATGAGAACAAAAGCAAGGAGGAAAGAATGAAGACAGAAATTTAAAACAAAATGTAAAGGAGGAAGAAAGGGAGGTAAGAAAAAAGAATGATGGCAGAAATTTAATTTCTAAAAAAAAAGGAAGGAAAGATAGAACGCAGCAATTAAATAAGGAAAAATAAAGGAGGATGGGAGGAGGAAATAAAGGGAAAGGAAAACAATAATAATAAAAATAAATAAAATAAAAAGAAGGAAAAAGGAAGGAAGTGAGCAGTAAGCAGTAATGGAGGTCATGCAGCCTGTCTGACGTCTACACACCTGCTCTACTCAAGCTCTCTCCTCTGAGGAAGACAGAACAGAGAGACACACAGTCACTCACACAACACTGAACACCCAATCTGGCCTGCGCTGCCTCTATTCTTCCTTTCTTTAATCGTTTTAATAATAATGTAACTTTCTTTGCTCACACAGAATTCATGTTTGAATTATACTCCCAGAACCCAGACTACTGACTACATGGGTGGTCACCGCTGAGCTGTGATTCTACAGTACAGATACTGTACTACAACCATAGTGCTTGGTTTGCTAGTGATGGGACGCTTCGCTTAAATATAGCTCTGAGCTCCAGGGCCATTCTGTCTGGAGGTGAACAGGAGGAACTGAAAGACAGGAAGTTTAAACTTCAAACGCACTACACGGCTTGGGCACTGACCGGAGGAGAATGGAGCGGGTGGCCGAGCGCCATCTGCAGAAAATGAAGCTAATGTTAGCAGCTACATATCCCAGCATGCAACAGGGGATGGGCAAACCAGTCACTCCAACCACTGCAAGATTGGGTGAAAGTCACACATACCCCTGAGTGTGGACTGATGATGAGTATAGATATGAGCATAATAGATCCGACAGGGAAACAAATCTGTGTAGAAATGCATCTGCTGTCTTTGATCCAATGCTTTATATCTATAACTGCAGACGTTAACAAGCCTGAAAGCCACTTAAAACAAAGTGATCAAATGAGTTTCACAAGGCTTTTAAAATGATGGAATGATTATTTGACAAATAAAGTAACATTTAAAGGGACAATTCACCAGAAAATTACAATATTTGATCACCTTTATGTGCAAATCTCATTGTTTTGAAGAACTTCCTGTCCATCCTTCCGAAATCACGAAACTGAATGACAACTAAGACTGTGAAACTTAAAAAAATGTGTCCGTATATTAATTTTGTATAATGAACAGCGATTGTTATTCATTGAAAAACATGAATTCTTATATTCAAGTGAATTGAATCTTTTGAATGAATCTAGTTCACACCAGTTTGAATGATTCATTCACAAATAAGAGTGAATCAGTTCTCAACTCACTGACTAAAAGCTCTATTTGCAATGTTTGAAGAATAATTATTTACATTTAAATATGTTTCTCACCTAAAGCTATTATTAATAGGTTCAGGAAACAACTGATAAACATACAGAATATTATATTTTTCTTTTTTTCCTGTCCTTGTGGAAAAAGAGGGACCATTACGTTATTCAAAATTATTTCAAATTTGTTTTAGAATAACATGAAGATGAGTAAATCATGACGGTTTTCATTTTTGGGGGAATATGGCTTCAAAATATTGCAGGCTGAGGGCAAGAATCAAATTTAATAAATTTGACGGAAGACCTTGTGAAACCTCTTGATGATTTTATAACCACTGAAAAGCACAAAGACAGCGGAAAATAAAGATATAGAGGAAGACGCAGACAAAAAAAGAAACATACACAAAGACGAGACACAGTCACTCTCTACTTCTCTCTCACACACACACAAACATCTGCAGTCTCTCAGTTAATCATATCACACGTCCACATTCAAACAATACAAGAACACCGAAGACTCCACAAACACAAATATAACACATCTAATGAAAATGGCCACAATACAACACCTACAGGGACATATACAATACACACATATATACACATTTATATATGGACGCTGGGACACCAGAAAAATAGCACTGTAGCTCAGACAGCAGAGTGACAGCCGTGTGAGATAGTAATAATACATGTGTGTGCGCTCCCTATCTTATATGTCTGAAACTGGACAGTATTTGTGAAATACAGGATTTTAAGTAGCACCACCCAAGACATTACACACTGAAACGCAACCATTGCCCTTAAAAGAACACCATCACTTCCCAACACCACCCTCTTCAAGTCCAAAATCAAATCCACTAAAAACATTAAAAACATAAATATATATATTTATAAATATAAAAATGTGTGTGTTTTAGTGCTGGGGAAAAATAAAAGTTTTTGTGTACATAATATACACATTCATTTTATATATACATACATATATATATTTATAAAATATTTACAGTACCTGTATACTTATATAATTTATATTATATATAAATATATTTAAAATAAAAGAATATCCAATTTATATTATATATATAAATATATTTAATATAAAAACATATCCAATTTATATTATATATAAATATATTTAATATAAAAATATTTTTCCTGAATATATAAATGCATGTATATATATTTTTTTATTATTATTATTAATATTTATTATTATTTTTTACAAAACAAAAAGTTAGACTTAAAAATAAATAATGGTGGATATTAAAATGATTAAAACTAAACCTAAAATTAAAGCTAAATATAAATACAAATTACTAATAATATAATGATAGCACATAACAAAATTACTAAAATGTTAACTAAAATGAAAAGCGACATCTAAATGTAAAATCTGATTCCAGATATTTGTATATAATACACAATTAAAATAAAACAATATACCAAAATTCTAATGACAAAAGGACAATTAAGCTGTTAAAGTTTCCACATTAACTTAATTTATTGTTGAACATTTTAAGTGTGATGCCAAAAAGTGATGGTCTGTTCCTTTAACAAGTCATCAACCTTCCTGCCCACAAAACCTAATCATTAATACTGATTTGGCTTGTAATCAGTAAAGCCAGGGTGGTGGGAGCTTTACTTCATTACACAAAATCAGCAAGGCACAAATATGCTCTTTTATCTGAACTGATCTTAATAAAAATTCTTAAACCAGCACAAGTTTTGAAGCAGAACACAAGCAAACAGCAGATCACTTCTCGCCATACTTGCCTCTAAAAGTTTCTATGGAGACAGAATGGAAGAACAAGCGTTAGACAAACCAGCCGATGGATTTCTGCAGTTCTGACTGCATTTACACACATTTGGATGTGAGACCACAGACTGATGGTCAACACAAACACACAACAAAATGCTTGTTTTCTCAGCAGCAGAGTCATCAGAGATTTATTTCAGATAAGCAGTGGATACAAAAAGTGTGACTGTTAATGTTATTAAGGTTAGCAGTGTGACCTCAATTCACATCAAAGACAACATATAGTGAAACCTTGCAAAAAAACATTAGTGCCATAACAAGAAATGAAAATGAAGGCTTTCACAAAATGGTTACGTTAATAATTCTGCCTTTTCCTGGTATGTGCAGTTCATTGCAATATTAATACTGTACATATACCATCTTATTTAAAATGGCATAATCATATCATATACATCAGTATATTCAACTGAATAAAATAGACATTGGTTAAACTTTTGTTGAAAAACTAAAAAAAAAATTATTTAAATGGAAATATAAAAATGGAAGGTTTAAAACTAAGGTAAATACAAATAAAAACACCAAAAATGATCGTAAAATTTAAAATCTACAAAAATATCACTAAATAATATAATAGTTTATAAATATAAATAATGTGTGACTTAGGTTAGGTTAGGTTCGGCATAGATGTATTGTTAAACTTGTAAATATATACTGTAGATGCCGTTTGGAACAACAGTGCATAAAATATATATTACAGGATATATTATTTTAAATATATATTTTATATCTCAATGCTGACAGACAGACTTAAGGCTACAAATATTTTGATTTCATAGAGACTGCAAAAAGGTAACTCATATTTATATCTCATCAAATAAAATTATGCAATGACCATATTTGGGCTTTTTTTACTTTTGTACAATGCAATGAACAATTTTGTTGCTGTTTCACTTGCCACTTGATTTCAATAAGTTGGGTTCTGAAGAAAACCAAATAGTCTGATCCAGACAGTTTTGTTCACCAATGACTTCCACTGTATTTTTTTGTTCCTACAATTAAAAGTCAATGGTGACCAAAACAGCCTGGTACTTTCTTCAAAATATCTTACTTTGTGTTCAGAACAAAGAAATTCATACAGATTCGGAACTACTTGAGGTTGAGTAAATGACAGATTTTTCATTTTTGGGTCAACTGTTCCTTCAAGCGTTAATAAAATGTATTCATTAATCTAGTTAACGTACACTCTTGCGGATATAATTTGTGTTGTACATCAGACATGGTTTTCTTGCAAGGCTTCTAAACTTGGAAAAGTGAAGACGGTTGTACTTACGTTGACTTCAGTGATAGCAATATCTACGACGCTACCAACAACAATTAAGGCGTCAAACGTGTTCCATGCGTCAGTGAAATAATGCTGTTAATAAAAGACACACCACACACAAGGTGGAGGGGGAAAGAAATGATTGGAGAAAGAATGAGGGTGGAAAGAAAGAAATACAGATGTTAGATCTCAGCAGTCAAAGAAATCAGTGGTCAGTTGAGAAGTAGCTCATCCTGAGGTGAAAGCGAGTCTGTCTGAAGTAAAAAGCTGAGACGGATGAGCAGATATCAGAGGAGACAGGACCTATAACTGTTCTGTACTTACATCAATCTCACTCAGCACTATGTCTACAATGCTGCCGATCACAACCAAAGCATCAAAGACGTTCCAGGCGTCCCCAAAATACCCCTGAGAAACGCAATGGGGCGGACGGCCAGACAAATATATAGGTGATGATTAGCAATGACTTTTTAATATCAGTTTATAAATGTATAAAATAAAAAAATAACATACATACAGTGTCCTCTACTAATATTGGCACCCTTGGTAAATCTGAGCAAAGGTGGCTGTGAAAATAAATCTGCATTGTTTATCCTTTTGATCTTTCATTCAAAAAATTCACACAGTTCACACAATTTGAATTGTTTTTAGGTGTTCTCCAAACTCTTCAGGCATTACAGGAGAAAACTCAGAGCTGTTATCTTGGGAAAAGTATGTTGCAATAATTGGGTGACAATATTTGCAGCTAACATGTATTGGAGAAAAACATTTATTTCATCACAAGAATTTTCCTTTTTTAAAATTGTTTTACTTTAATGGTAGGTTAGAATTTTGTACATTTTTTTAAATGAAAGATCGAAAGGATAAACAATGCAGATTTATTTTCACAGCCACATTTGCTCAGATTTATCAAGGGTGCCAATATTAGTGGAGGGCACTGTATATATATATATATATATATATATATAATTTATATAAACTTATATTAGCTTCCCAGCTAACAAAAAATGTATTTTAAGAATCAAATTATGAAAATGCTATTTATTTTTCTAAAACTAATTATTTATTGGTTGTTTGAACCATTTAAGTAAAAAAAAAAAAAAAAAAACATTATATATATATGCACATATAAAATAATAAAATATATAAGATTTATTCTGTTTTACAAGGAACAATTTCTAATTTTCATTTTTTTTTTATTGATTTATGCATATTAAAAAAGTTAAATTATATACATATTTATTTACACACACACACAAATCACAACAGAAAATATAGAGACAAAACCCATTTAAATATTAATTCATTTAATATTTTTGTATCTAAATGGTATTAACATTTGGTAATGGTAATAACATTTGTGTGTCAATAATGTTATTAATGCTCGGAATATTTTAAACAAACTTTCCAGAGAACATTCCTTGTTAGCTGGGTTATTACGGCATCAATCAACACTTAGTATTAATATGAACTAGAGAGTTTACTGTATTATACGTTAAGAACCTCATGCATTTATCTTCTACTGATGTCAGTTAAAAGACTGAATGAGTTAAAGAAACACTGCTAGTCACGCCACACAGAAAAGCTGAAAACGACAGCACTGCAAATCACACTGAGCTGCTTACTAGCATCCTGTTCTTCTTCTCAACACAAATCTGCATGTGTCAGAGCGGACAGTGGGGCAGAGGGATGTTAACATGATAAAACTGGGATATAAGTGGAACAGTATGATATATTGAGAAGGGAGGATTATTTATACTGCGCTGTTATGAATGTCCGAATGGGAAATTATGTGATTATGTGTGACGGCGTGTATCTGTACGTTTAAATTACTCACCCGGGGTTTGAAGGCGATCAGTTTGAGTACCATCTCCACAGTGAAGACGGCAGTGAAGACCATATTCAGGATATCCATAACATAATTGAACAGCTCGGACTGACCGTAGTGCTGGACAGAGAAATATGTGATATTAATTTGTAGAAAAAGATAATTTTTTTTTCTTTTGTACAATGCAATAAACAATTTTATAACTGTTGGGTCGCCACTTGATATCCAATAATCTGGGCTCTGAAGCAAATCCTGAACAATTATAATGTAAACATTAAACTCTTAACTTTACGTGTAAATATCAGTTACCTGAACGGCGAGACAGATGGTGTTAAGTAAGATCAGGACAAACATGATGTACTCGAAGCCTGTGGAGTTCACCACATACCAGAACTTATACTGATATGGGTTCTTTGGGATGTACCTCCTGAGAGGACGCGCTTTTAACGCATACTCCACACACTGACGCTGAGGAACACACAGATGAAACCACGCTTGTCATTCTGTCAGTTTTAAATAACTTTGGACTAGTGGACTAAAACTCATATGCTTAATAATTTATAATACAGGAAATAAACAGTATACAGTACAAAGAACCTGCAGAAACGGCTTCAATGGCTTGGTTCTAAACCTTAATTTCCATCCTTGTCTATATTGGTGCCACTAAAACGGAAACTTAATTAACATTCACAACTGATGTTAACAGCAAAAAAAATGCTAAAAAGCACAAAATCTGTACTTAAAATATTAATAAAATTTAACTAAATCTGAAGAAGAAACTAAAAACCTAAAAATAAAAATATAATATCAATTAAAAATATCTTTATAATCCATTATATTTAAATTATAAGTAAAATAAATATAATAGATAATACAGCTATATATAAAGTAGTCAACAAAGTTGTCCTAAAGCCTAAAACCAATGTGTTTAGTCAAACTTTGATGATCTACTTCAAATTTCAACTTCTGTATATATATATTCTACATCTATTCTAACTATTTGCTTTCTTTAAAAAGAAAAAAAAAGTGATTCTCTATTCTATCTACTTATTTGCTTTTTCTTTATTATAAAAACGACCCTCTAAGATTTAAAAATGAGGGATCCTTATAAGCCAGCATCATTTCGGTGCCTAAAAATACAGTGGTTTGTGACATATCCCATGTTCCACATATTCTTGTGTCTTCTTTTACCTGGTTCTTGTCCAGCTCACAGTTCTTGTACTCTTTCTCTCCCTGTTCCTGAAAAGTCACGATGACGAAACCCACGAAGATGTTCATCATGAAGAAGGCGATGATGATAATGTAGATGATAAAGAAGATGGAAATCTCCACACGGTAGTTGTAGATGGGACCCAAGTTCTCCCGGTTGGAGTCTATGGCCTTGTACAACAACCTTAGAAAAGACAAAACGTAGAAGTAAACTAAAAGAAATGAGAGCGGAGGAAAAAGTGTACTTCACCACCCACAGTTACAGAACAGCTATATTGTGTTATTTTGTCACTTGTGTGTGTGTGTGTGTGTGTGTGAGAGAGCGTGTTAAACTAACAGAACATTTGAAGCAGTGTGGTGTTGTAATTACAGGGACAGCGTGCTAGTGTTGGCATCGAGTTCACAGTGGCACTTACCAACAGCGCCAATACAAACACAAAAAACACTCGTTCATTTCCCCTGTGGTTTGGTACAATGAGAAAAAACTAGACTGTCTGAGTAAGAATGCGCAATTCAAGAACCAACATCAGCTACAGTATTTCACAATATCCAAATACAGTATATAGAGCCGTTTTTTAATATCACTAATATTACACAGTACTGCAAACAGATTGGAAAATAATAGGCTTTTGATTATTGCTTATATTACCGAATGGGAATTTTTGTTCCTTTTTAAATGCATGGATAAATAAATAACAAGTTAGTATTTATTGTCTACAAAAAATATATCCAATCTATAATAAGGAGCATAGTATAACATAATAATAAAAAAGAAGCCTTTCTATATCTGATATTTAAATACTGGTGTGCATTAAAAAAAATTGTTATTCTATATCTGATCAATAATTAGGTGCATAAAATAAAATCTAAAATAAAACTAAACAATGAAATAAAATAAAGGTGTAATTCAATATCTGATATCGATATTATGTTGTAGTGCTGAATTCTTACGCTGGCCAGCCCTCAAACGTGGACACTGTGAATAGAGCCATCATAGCCATGAGCACGTTATCAAAGTTGAAATCGCTGTTGTGCCAATGACGCTTCTGAATGATTGGCTGATTCACGTCTCCTTCTTTATACAGGATATATGTTCCCCTGAAAGAGAGAAAACGTCATTTTCACTTCCTTTTGTGAATGTTATTACAGTAAAAATACTGTCAAAGAAAGTAGTCTTAATAAAAAGGCTTATTTAAGAAGTGACATTTTTATATATTTTTTTTCTTTCTGTTAGCTAGTTACTATCAGCGATGATTGAACTTTAGTTTAGACTCACTTGCACTCCTCTGGGCTGGACTTGGTTTCATCATTACAACGATAAAACTTCCCCTGAAGAAAAAGAAGAAATATTAAATATTCATCAGCAATATTTTAACATTTATAATATTTTTTATTATAAATAAAAAATATTTTATATTTTAAATATATTTACATTTTATATTATACATTTATAATATTTATTTATGTCGCTTGGGTGAGCACTTACCTCATAAACACTAAAATAAATCTTAAAAATCAATGCCATATATGAAATATTTTACCTTGAAGAGCTGTACGCCAATGCAGGCGAACATGAACTGTAGCAGTGTGGTGACAATCATGATGTTTCCAATAGTTCTGATGGCCACAAACACACACTGGACCACATGCTGCAGAAAACAAAGGAAAAAGCTAAAGAGAAATGTAAACTTTTAGCTGCTTAAACAGCTGGCATCATATTAACATTATTTCCTGAAAACAAAGCAAAGCAGTGAGCAGAACCTTCAGTCCTTTGGCTCTGTTTATGGCCCTGAGTGGACGCAGCACCCTCAGAACCCTCAGAATCTTCACTACTGAGATGGCCGACGATCTGCAGGAGACAAAGGTGTACACGTTACCAAAAAAATGCAAAATAGAGAATGAAATCCATGCTTTAAAAGTCCTTATGATGGTTTCGGAACTAGCTTAACTTCGTCATTCAGCTTCATGGAACCATGAACATTTAATTTTCACCAAACCAGGCCAACTTGGCCTACAGTATCTCAACTAGCTCAACTTATCTAAGCTATGTGGGACATTTCACACCTCTTACTGTATTTTGCCAAAAAAGGCATACTTGAATACTTGAAGGAAATATAATCGAGGAAAACGGCAAACTTTGAAGCAGGGCCGTCGCCAGAAAATCTTGAATGGGCGGGGGCACACTTTATGATCTCAGAAATAGACATTCACCAAAACAAAAACAACCTATAGTTATTTAAATCAATCTCATTCTATATTAAACTGATAGTCTGTGATGATCTGTTGACTTTTGAGTGCCATATCCATTTAAAATTTTAATAGAAAAGTTTGAAAAATGTAAAAGATTTCCTCTCAAAATTTCTCGCAATTAAAGCTTTTTAATTTCCAATTCCAACAACTAGGCTATATAAAACTACAAATCATAAAATAAAACACAAATTATAGACTAATGACATTCATTATAAAGATTATAAAAGTCTTTCCAAAACGAATATATTTTAAAAGAAACTGAAACACACCATAAGCCTATTCAGCAAGAATACATTTCCATTCGATGATAAATTGGTTGGTCTGTGTTAAATAGCAGGCGATCTATCGCTGGAATGTGTTATGACCAGCGCTTGTGTGCACTGTTGTAAGTTGGCGCTCGTGCACAATGCGCGTCTTCATACAGAGGAGCGTTTCGTTCTGGTGAAAAAACATTCACACAAACGTGCCCTTACTCTTGATATACAATCACTTAAATGAACAGCGCTTTGGTTTTAATTAGAAAAAAAAAGACCTTTACGAGGGTGGATTAGAACTCACAGCCTCAAAACACTAATCATTTATTTTACCGCTAGACCACACAAATAAACTTAGCAAATTTATGGTTCCCCTTCAGTCGAGTTCACTTCGACGTTACATATGGGATCTCGCATGAGAGACCAATCGCCTTCGAGTCTTTGGAAAAGGCCAATGAATATTGGCGTGCAATAATCACAGCCAGGTGCACCTTATCACAGCGTGAGTATAAGAGGGCACGGCTGGATTGCACATGCAGGTTTTCGCTGAGGAGCCGAGCCGGCCTTTTCCAAAGACTTGAAGGAGATTGGTCTCTCATGCGAGATCCCATACATAACGTCTCCGTTCCCTCCTTCAGGGAACGTGGGTTACCGTTGTAACCTTTTTCCACTGTTACTGGTTACTTTTTATTTCGGCCTTGAGTATATTTTATTGTTAATATTTATATATTTATATATATATATATATATATAAATAATAGTAACTTTGTCGCCATGTGCCCACTTGTGTAAATGTAAATATTAACAAAATAAGAAACATTGTAATACTTCGCTATTAAGGAAAAATTACCTGTTATTTTTTTTTTACATAAAAATTGCAATTTATTGCAAAAAATTGTGCTTTTAAAAGATGGTATTTAAAGTGGTATTTAAAAAGAGATTGACTGCAGTGTGGCAAAAAAGTTTTGGAATTACTGACCATGAAATAAATATAAAAATAAAAAATAAATATTAATTTTGTAATACTTTAACTGCTATAAAAGTATGCTATTAAGTAGAAATTAGAGCCCTTGAAAAATAATATAAATTACTACTTATTACAAAAAAATATTGCTTTTGTAATTTCACTGTAAAAAAAATAATTAAAAAGTATTTAAGAAAAGTATTATTAATATTGTATATAATTAAAATAAGAAATTACCTGTGTAATATTATTAATACATATTTATTTAAACACATTTCAACCTTTGGGATTTAATAATCACACAATATTTTGATTCCAGTTTTATATTAATTTAACGATCACTCACTGAATTCCAAAGGACACCAGTGACACGCCGACCACCAGCAGATCGAGAAGATTAAAGTAGTTCCTGCAGAAAGCCCCCTTGTGAAGAAACGCACCATACGTGGTCATCTAACAAAACAAGCATAGATGGTCAAAACGTGCTCCACTGTAATCAAAAACATAGACATAAGAAACAGCAAATCACACTTTCACACAGAACACACTCTCATACACACCCGCATAGACAGAAACACACATATACACTCCTTAATATCACTCTTTTTTAAGGGTGGCGTGCTCGGAGTTGGACTAAAGGCGAGATCCTAGCACTAACTCCGCCAAACCCTCACGGCCTGAGTCAACATGAATGTAGTAGTAAGCTCTGTTTCACAATCCGCCACTAGGGGGCCCGGCAATAAAACATGCTGTTTGTTGCTGAGCTTTGAAGGGGCCTAAATTATGACAGAAATGAGGATTGACAGAAAGAATACAGGAGGAGAAGACAAAAGAGCAAGAAAAGATGGAAAGAGTCAGAAAGAAAGGGAACATCCTATTTATTAGGCGATCTGAAATGAGAACTTCCCTTACTGTCACATTCATGTGAGCCGTTTTTTTTTTTTTTTTTTAAATCCTTGAGAACATTGCGCCCTGTTCCCTCTGCAAGATTCGGTAAAGAAAAGAGGGGGAAAAAGCTCCTACTGCAACTTCATATTCAGCAGGCAGAGAAAAGACCAGCCAAAACCAAAGCAAGTCGCTCCAAAATCATGAATGCAACGGAGTCATTCGCTGACTGTATATGAATACAGGTGCAACCACACACTAGAAGGGCAAGCACTGGGTAACCGTAACAGACCAAATTTGGCTAACTACTGTACATAAAAATTGACAATTTTTTACCTAAAATGTTTGTATTTGTAGTTGCTGGTCCAAGATCAGCACTTACAATAATTTTTTAAATTCTTCAAAATCATTTAATAAGTGCAGTTTTTTGGTTTTCTACAGCATGTCGATGTTTCCGATAATAGCTAATATCCATGGATTAAAGGCAATAAAACTTACATTTAATAAGTATACATGATAAAGTTAGTATGCTATGTTTGTTAAAGAAAATAGTACTATTCTTCTTGTATGGTTTTTTGGGGGGTTTTTTTTACATTTTTTTTGTCAGTTTGGTATGATAATATCTTACAATGTGGCAAACTGCTTTTAAAAACTTGTACTGTTATTATGAAAAATTTCCGGGTTCATTCATTACACTAGAAATGAAATCTGAATTGTGGGTACAGTTTTCTATGTCTTGAAAATTATATGTATGTTTAGGGTCCAAAAGCATCAAACATAAAGTAATTACATTTATAAAAGCAGTTGCTTAGTTACTTATATATATATATATATATATATATATATATATAAAAAAGTGATTTACTCAAAATGCAGGAAAGACAGTCTAACATTTTCCAGATTTGTAAAAATTAAACCTAAAAAAGTCAATCATTTTTAAATTACTGAAGCTGAAAACTTAAAGGTAAATATAAAACTTTTTTAAAAAGTATATAAATTATGACAGAAGAAATGAGGATCGACAGAATTATTCCTATTCCTGAATAGGAATAATACAGATAGAACTAAATTATGATTTTCTGAACGCAGTCAGAGAGAATTACTGCAGCTTCATTAAATAACTGTGCTGCCCCGTTCAGCGCTGGAGGTCACATTGCATTGATATGCACTCAGTCAAGGGGTTTGAACCATGTTCTGTCCAAGCATGGTTGTATTTGCCCCCTCTTTTATGGACTGGATACGGGCCAATCGGTTATGAAGGCATGAGAGAGGCAGTGTTGTTCTCATATCACAAAGAGTTGCATAGTTTTGTCTTTTTGAAATTAGCTTCTTTCCTCAACAAAAAGCAGTTTTAGTTTCACAGACGCATCCTGTGTGATTTCTCCAAACTTCCTTAACCCCACTTTAACCAATCAGGGTTGAGTTCAAGCCCTGCCGTTTCTCCCCAAAAGAAAGCTGAAAACCTGACAACTCTTGTGCTTTGTTTGATGAAGATGTGCTTTCATGTTCTCAGACATTTCTTTTCTTTTAGTCTTTTAGTAAAAGAGGTGCCATGGTTTAAAAAAAGAGAAAGAAAAGAGACTGATCAAGCCAGGTAGTACTGAAGTAGCAGGTGACACACATGGAGATAATGCAGCCAGGCCTGTGTGCCGAGAGGTTACCTTCAACACGATCTCAAATGTAAACATACTAGTGAAGACATAATCTGCATAGCCTAGGACCTGGAATAAACCAGACGGTTACAGCGTTACTGCACATACACCACACACAACACCAGCACAGGGCAGGACATTTACCTTTAACACGATCTCTACAGTAAAGATAGCCGTGAAAGCATAGTCAAAGTAACCAAGTATCTGCAAAGAGCAACGTACATGTTTAACAAGGACATTCAGCAAATCATCATTACTTATCAGAATAGAAATAAATTTAGAACTGGAGGTATGTGATGTTTAGTTTAGTTCATTATTCTAGGTGTACCAGGGTTTCTGTAACGGTAACACCCCAAAAACAGTGAAGGTAGCTTCCTTAGTTTGAAGGAAAAGAGTTAGCAAACACCGAGAGATGAAGGAATAACAGACGCACAACTTATTAACTGTAAATGCTTTGGAAAACTCTCGTTTAATCATAAATTGTTAACCAATAAAAATATTCAAATGTGAAAATAAAAAGGTAAATATCACTTACCATGTTGTTTCAGTTGAATTGACTGAGCATGTGACTCATTAATGTCCAATGTTTTGGACATTAATAAGTAACCAAACCGAATTGTTTGTGTGTGTGTGTTTGTGTGTGTGCGCGCACGCAATTTGTACTCACAATATTCCGGGAAGAGAAGTTTCTGATTGGGTCCTCGGCTGCCAAGGAGGCGGAGCTTAACATAATGAAAACGAGGATGAGATTCGTGAAGATGTGGTGGTTTATCAGCTTGTGGCATGCGACACGAATTCTACAGGGAGAGAAAGAGAAAAAGACACACTGAAACACATCTTGTACTCTATATATGTGTGTGTGTGTGTATGTGTGTGTTTTTAGGGTTCAGAAGCTTATAAAAAAAATAAATAAATAAAAATTCAGTTGCCTTGTAACATTAGAAACTAAAAAACACAGTAATTTAATGTAAATACAAAGGAAAGGAATTGTAAAAAGTAACTGAAAAATATAGACTAAAATACAAATATTGACAGCTGATTAAAAACCTTAAAATTAAAAAAGTACAAAAATTACTAAAATTAAAATATAATTAAAATAAAGGAAATATAATATAATATAATATATGTTAGTGCTGTCAAATGATTAATTGCGATTGATCACATCCGAAATTTAAAAAACAAATATACACAGTTTACACACATATACAGTATATATTTAAAACATATTTTTATGTAGTTTCATAAATTTTATTTTTTATATATTTATTTTATATTCTATATATTTATATTCATATAACTTATTATATACTAATATTTTAAATGTATAAACATAACATTTTTATTATATACAGATGCATGTGTGTACCTAGAATGCAATGCAAGCAGCTTTGGATAAATGTAAATGTAATTCAATGTAAAATGAGAGTGACTCATTTTTTATAAATAGTATATATGTAAATGTCTTTGTTCCTGTCTAGTTCTAAGTTTGAGCAGGCTTTAATGCGACACATACGGGTTTGTGTTGCTAAAGATGAAGAACGCACTGCCCTCTGGGATTGGTGTGATTTTCTCCTTCTTAACGAGCTCTGAGATCTGTGGGCGGGGCCCTGCAGGAACGTCCGGCTCGTCTTCATCCTCCTCTGTTACATGGACATGATGATCAGAACAAGCATATTTAAAAAAAATATCATTCAATGTGCAAATACATGCAGGTGTAGTTCTTCACCTGCATTGTCCTTCTCATCCTCCTCTCCAGCCTGAAGGAGAGAAGCCAGCATTATATTATGCTAATACTTACACAGAAAAATACAAACACATGCATAAAAAAAACCCAACTAATTACCTTGGCATCATCTTCATTTTCCTCGTTTTCCTCACTTAGAAAAAAAGAAAAGCACGCACAGTGAAAAAGGCAGCACACAAGCAGTGGAAACCAGATCCAGGCACTCAATGTCAGATTAAATGACCTCTGCAAGCTTTTATCATTTACCCTTTCTTCTTATCGTCGATGTCTGTGTTCAGAGACTCTGCGTCGGCAAGGTTGTCCACAGCGATAGCCAAGAACACATTCAGAAGAATGTCTAGGTGTCAATGTGTTAAGCAAACAATATTGTGATGCTAATAAGCAAACAACACACAGTCTATCTAGAATACAGAACAATTCGAAATGCAATGCAAAATGTAAAAATGCAATACATTCAGTCTTTTTAAAATGTCTTGAAATTGATGCATTTTCTCTGAAATAGAAACACCCACACATATCTAAATACGTGTATGTGTGTTCTTGTTTATTTTACACTGATGGGACGAAATGTCCCTACAAGGATAGAAAAACTGAACTGAAATTTGTGACAAGGGGAAAAATGCTAAGAAATTGCAGGGGTAGGTTAGGGTATAGAAAATATAGTTTGGTTAATATAAAAGTAATATATGTCTATGGAAAGTACTCATGATTCACAGAAACAAATATTTGTGTGTGTCTTTTTTGGCAAATTAGGTCACTGTGAACTATAAGAAAATGCTTAAAAAATAACTACATACCTGTGTGCAGATTTTTTTCAATTTGAAATATATATATATTTTTTTCTATTTTAAAGTTTCATTTATTCCTGTGATGGCAAAGCTGCTTATTATTTGTGGGGTATTTTTTCACAAAAAAATTCAGTCACTTTTGATGAATTTAATGCATATTTGTTGCATTAAATGTGTTCATTTCTTTAAAAAACAAACAAAAAACAAGAACTAACCCACCAGTAAATGAACTGATTTTTTAATAAAATGAGGTTTTGGTTAGTAATTCTGCAGCAGTAAGAGGATACAGTTTCCACAGATGAACAGGATGATAAAGTAGATGCACACAATCATTCCTGACGATGATGGGCCGCCGTACGCCATAATTCCATCGTACATGACGGCATTCCAGTCTTCACCAGTCAGAATCTGAAAACAGCACATTACATATCAGAGTAAACACACCACAATCCCATCAAAACCTAGAGACTTAACAGATGCACACAGACAGACCTGGAACACAGTGAGCAAGGCCTGAGGGAAGTTGTCAAAGGTGCTCCTCTTCGTTTGTGTCTCGTCAAAGTTAAACTTGCCGCCGAACACCTGCATACCGAGGAGGCTGAAGATGATGATGAAGAGGAAGAGCAGCAGCAGCAGAGAAGCGATGGACTTCATGGAGTTCAGCAGAGATGCCACCAAGTTACTGAGAGACGCCCAATGACTAAAAGGAAAAAACAAACCATAAAAAAGTGTCCTGTGCCCTATACCAAAATGTGTCATATTCCATTAACATAATTTTCCTTACCGTGTGACTTTAAAGATCCTGAGAAGTCGCACACATCGAAACACTGAGATGCCTAGAGGTGACATGATCTCAAACTCGACTAGGATGGTCTCTGTGATGCCTCCACACACCACGAAGCAGTCAAAGCGATTAAACAGAGACACGAAATAAGCCTGCAGGCCCAGACTGTACATCTTCACCAACATCTCACACGTGAACAGGGCCAGCAGCACTTTATTGGCCACATCTACAGGAGAAGAGCGATCGTGTTGAAAGAAGAAATTACACAGTGAGAATGTGAAGTGGTCTTGATTTTTTTTACATTTATTGTGAGAGCACAAATACACGCAGGGCTCACCCTGGACTTGTGTGAGCCACAAGGGCTGGTTGTAATGTTCTGAAGAGATGGTCAAAGTGTTAAGGAACACCAGGATGATCACCAGCCAATAGAACGGCACAGATTTCACAGCCAAACGACAATTCCTTCGACACAACCGGTTCCAGCGACGCCAGCGCCGACTGAGAGAGACACACACACACACACACACACACAGAAAAATGACAACAGAATTATACATTGAAAGGAGGAGATAAAAATAGAATGCTATACAGAACACCAGACTGCAAGTGAGACAGAACGCTAGAAGATAAGGCAGGACTCTAACCACAACAATAGAATGTTACTGTAGATAGACAGGATGCTAGAATGCTAACCAGAACACTAGAATAATACAGTACATAGGCAGATAGATAGATAGATAGGACATTAGCATACCAAAACAGTATGATATATAGGAAAATAGCTAATTTTACAGACTGTATGCTAGATTTTTTTGTGATTCATTTGCTTTTAAACAACAAAAAAGCAGTAAGTAGAAACCATCAGACATTGTAATGGTTCCGCTACAAATTCCATTACAAACCATCAACTAATAGTGTGTTTCAGGACATAGTTTATTAGAATTTAGTGGTTTTAAAAAGCTACCAATAAAGGGCATGCTTGTGACACTGTCAACTGGACTGACTGCGGTTCTGCCCACTGAGTGGCAAAAAGACTGAACGGCAGCATTGAACGCTGCGACAGAACAACAAAACGCATCTCAAATGAGTATACTTACGAACAGATTTGATTAGAAATCTGAGGTATATTTTTATAGACTGCTAAAAGTTTTTTTTGGAGTTTAGTAATGGTCATGGTTTGTCTCTTCTTTTTTTTATTACTTTTTTTTTTTTAAAGTACCTTTTAATGTGCCCCTATTATGCTTTTTTAAACATGATCGTTCGTGCAGTGTGTCATGTAGCTGTATGTGAACAAGTTGTGACACCGACAGTGCATGATAAATAAAGTTATTGTCTATACAAAAAAAAATCTCAAATAAAAAAAGGCTCACATTCGCGTAAACGAGTCGTCCATGTCACTAAATAACATATTTGCATAATGCCCGCCCACGTCCTACGTTGCGAACAACTTGCCCCGCCCCCAAACAGTACAATCTCCACATGTGAAGAAGATGCTGTATCCTGTGAAAGTTAATTTTTTTTATATGCCCTTCTGAAAGATGAATCTACAAAGAATGAGTGATTAACATTATTTTTTTTAACAACACCTCAGCAGTACAGGCTCTTGTTGTGTTCGCGTCATTTTACCGATGACTGCTTTTCCAATCTTGGAGTACAACGCGATATTCACCAATTGCTTGGTCTTAAAAGATGGATCAATGCCCAATTTACGTGGACCGGCTTGCTCCTCTGAACTTCTACCTGCAAGTAAGATTAATAATTGATGATTGTATTTTCGATCGTTCAAAATATGTATTTGTGTATGTTATGCTGTGTAACAACCTTGCAGATGTGGACGGTTATGTGTTGCCGTGTCAACTGGGAGAAACAGGGTTTTAGTTTCTCAAACTTCACATTATGCGCCAGAAAATGCTTAACGTCAAGTGAGCGCCCTGTTTACATAAGCTTGGCATAGTTATTATGGCGCTCGACAGCGTATTTATGCGGGGTGATATAAGTGACAAGCTTATTGAAAACGATGTTGTGTGCACAATGTTATTATTGAAAAAGGAGGGGAGGAAATATTAAATTCTCTAATTCCCCGGCTATGTGTAAATGTGGCCCAAGTAATGATAAATGATGGCTTAGCGCAGTGTTATGCTTTATACAATGCTGAAGTTCACTACGTAGAAGTGTGCCCGATTCACTTACAAAAGCACTGTCCACGGTAGTTTTGTAGCGGTAGACATATATACTGTAGGACTGTGCCATCTGACCAATCACAGCAGTGAAGGCTCACGGGAAGGAGGGGTTTAGACTGACTGATTCTTCCAACTGCTTCACACGAGTCGTTTACGAATCGTTTAGAAATGGGGTAAAATGGAATCTATTTTTGGAGAAAACTAAAGTGTTTTTTGACCTTGCATACATGTAAACCTGTTTTAAGAGACTCATAAAACAATCTTAGCCACCTTTAAAATGGCATAATAGGGGCACTTTAAGGTGCATAACCGCCACCTGCTGTACTGGACTGTCATGTTTGTGTCATGCTTCCCTTTCCCTCATATATTCCTGCCTCTTGTTCCTTTACTCATGTGTTATGTTCTCATTGGTTGTCTTAGTCATGTGTCCTGTCCCTCATTGGTTGGTTTTTGTCATGTGATCTGTATTGTTTTCTATAAACAGCCTAGTCTAAGTAGTCCAGTTTGTTTTATACCAAGTCAAGTCTGTGTCCTCTAGTTTAAACCGATTACTGTTTGTTTTCCTAAGGCTTTTGCAGCTTGTCTATTAAAACCAATGCAGCGGCGGAAAAGTGACGTAAATGCATACCCTTTATGGAAGCAGACAAATTACCAGTAGAGTCCCATAGAGTCCATAACATACAAATTTGTGATGGTGTCTAATTTTTTTTTCAGCAGGGTGAAAGATTAACATATAAAGACTGAGATGCTAGCTAACATTTAATCTGTCTAGCATTCTATCTCAGTGTTGCTAGCCAGACAGTGAAAGCTCAAAGTAACTCATGCAATAACTTTACTGACCTGAACTTTGATTTCGAAATTTTTTGACTGCAAATGAAAACAAATTGTGAAGTTAAAACAGATATTCGCATGTGTTCTTGATATAGCATATTGCAATTAGTACTCATTACTAATGAAATATACATTCATGTGTATTTTTGAGTTTTCTCACCATGTCGGACCACAACATGTCGCCTTCTCATCTTCTCCTTTCTCATTTTCTGTATTCATGGATTCTGTCTCACTCGCCGGCATACTCGCTATTGTGTCACAAACACAAGGTTCATCATACACACATTAAAACACACACTTCGCACATATTCTGCCAAGAAAGATTTAGAGGACAAAGACTTGAAAAAACAAGGTAGTGAGTTTGCATGATTCTCGCATGTGCAAAAAAATTATGAAAGGAATATAACTCCATATAAATGTAATTTCTAAGCTCTGACATGATGCAACTTGATCTTGAACACTTCTTGGTATGTGTGGTACAGTAAGTGCCAAAGTGTGTACGTTATAATTAATGCAATAGTTAACATGAACAGACAATAAACAATACTTTTACAGCATTCTTGTTAATATTAATTTCTACATGTATTACAATATTTTAACAAATGCATCAAAATATAATACAATACATGCTAATGTGCATTATGTAAAAATATGCAATAAATATTTATAA
The DNA here is from genome assembly GCA_032361145.1 of Enteromius fasciolatus. Taxonomy (NCBI): domain Eukaryota; kingdom Metazoa; phylum Chordata; class Actinopteri; order Cypriniformes; family Cyprinidae; genus Enteromius; species Enteromius fasciolatus. The sequence continues at coordinate 5,844,840 of JAUMHR010000060.1, read as the reverse complement.
TCTATCTATCTATCTGACACATTGAAATTAGTGCAATGCAACATGCTCTTTTTGTTTTTAGAATATGCTTGTCATTAATTTGTCTCCACAATTCCATTTATAGATTCATATAATCATTATGTAAAGTGTTAGCTATTGTTTTATATGATATCTCAAACTCGCATCACTGTTCGGAGAAAAAAAATGACTGAAATCAAATTAAAAGGCAAAAAGTTTGATCATGAATTCAGTAAATGGTAAAACAAAGGCAAACAAAGTTAAAACGATCTGTTCTCCTTAGCCCTCACATTCCCTCAGGATATACGGATGAATTCTGACACATCCAAAGACAGTAATAAGCGAGTGTGATCAGACTTTTTGTGACTGCTCTATAAACTGCTGACCATGAGCCTGGTGATCTGGGTTTAACCTCATTTCTACTGTATGTTAGAAACTCGCTGTCACTGTTTTAAAGTGGGATTTTTAAGTTGGAGAGACGCTGCACTCCCACTCCTGCCGGATCTAATCTCTGACTCACTCTGATTTTGAGAAAATGAGAATGAGAGGACTAAATTAGTACAGGAAGGAGGAAACGGGCAAGCGAGGAGTTTGATAACACTAATGTTGTGGAAAAAAATGATGGGGACAAAGAGCATAAGCGCTGATGGGCATAGAAAAGGAAAACTTACACTTGCAAAGAACAAGTAGCACGATTAGGAATTAACAGTGCATTCACACACTAAAGCGTCCACAGAAACATCACACACATGGACATTAGTAGCTTAAATACATACTTTCATACAGGCCAAAATGGGCAATTTGTGCATAAGTCAATGATTAATACAAGTAAGCATACACTAACATTCAAAATTTGGGGACCACTATGATTAAAATTTTTTTAAGAAAAAACTGACACTTCTATCCAACAAGAATGCATCACATTATTACAAAATAACAACAATAATTAAAAATTTTACAAAAAAAATCTATTTATACAATCGGCATGATGTTTTTTTCTTTTTCCTTTACTTTATATTAATTAAAAAATCCTGATAAATGTATCACTGGTTTCACATAATTATTAAGTAAAATATAAGTGTTCAACATTATATCAAAGAATCATGTGACACTAAAATGTTTTTTTAATAGTCATAGATTATAATTTTTTTCTGCTGTAAATTGGTGGAAATGGCAATATGATTAAACTAATGCTATAAATAATTAAATCAAGGTTTAATAATAATAATGTAAAAAAACCATCAGTGAATTATAATACATTTTCCCATCACTAAAAATATCAGTCAATTTTGTTAACTGGTACTTTATACGGTAACGCTGATTCTGTCTGATTTAAAATGCAGAATCAGTCATTTGAAAACGCTATAAATTAAACAAACACCGTATAAGGCTTCTAACAGGTCATATTCATAATTACCATCAAGTTTACACACATATGAAAGGGACAGAAGGGTGGGAGGGAGATTTACCATGAGTGTCAGAGGACTGGCTGAACCAGCTAAACCCTTTCTTCTTCTTCTCCATCAGGCTGGCCAGTGTAACCCCTTCATTTCCCATGCACCCAAAGCCCATGCACGATTTACACAGCACAGCACAGCCGCGGCACGGTCATGGGGGCGAGAACGAGTAGCCACATCGACACAGGTTAAAGCACGGGAACAAGAATAGCACCAACACAACAATTAACAACAATAAACAACAACAACATCAACATTGAGGCAGCCAGTCAGCTGGACGGGAGCAAAGGATGATGGGTAGTTAGTTAACAGTGAGTGAGAGCAGGTTATTAGGATCACAGTGCAATGAATTCAGTGAAAATATAGGAACATTGTAAATGACCAAGTGTTGAGATTCAGTAGTGCAGATGATTGAGATCTATATGAGTGTGTGTATGATATGAAGCTGACCTTTGACCCTGACGGCCCCCACATTCATAGTTAATCAGTGTATAACATTTTAAAAAATTCAAATACTGAGTCTACAACTGAAAGGATCAAGAATATAATGTGTACACAGCAGCCAATGAGATGTTATATCACAGCTCCAAATTAAAAAAGGATGTTTAAAATAAAATTAGCCTGACATGAAAAAATTATACAATAAGAAAACTTTTATTTTACCTAACATTTATTTTATTTAGTTTATAGTAACTAGATTTACTAAAATACAAATATAAGTGAAATAAAAATAAAATGACAGACATAATATAATTAACTAAATGAACACAGTAAAATAACCAAAATTTTATTGCTTAAATGTAAATTGTAATATTAATGTTTTATAGTGAAATATTAATATAAACTATAATATGATGTCTAAAGGTGATATTAAATTAAGTTCAAATCACAAAATAAATGCAAACATGGTGACTAAATCACGGCAAATCGTATTTAGTGGTCTTGTTTTTCAGTAAAAATACTGTAACAAATGTACTATATTAATATTTTCTGTATAGATTTTTTCAAATGTGCTTTGAATAGTAATATCCTGGCAGAAAATTGCAATTTATGTATACAACTGCATGTACGTAAAAGTGAATTTAGTTTATTCTTTCAAGTTCGTGCTTAAAATAAGTAATAAATCAATTGCTTTTACAGGAAAACAAGACAAAAGGCACTGATTACGAACGGAAATATATTCTCTTCAGAGATTTTGTGAAACAGCTAGCTTTTCCATTCTCAGAATAAGTTATGCATGAATGCTAAGCCTTCCAGACAAGCAACTTTTGTGGGTCTATATCAATCAATTAAAGCAAAAAACTACTTTCAGAAAGCAGCCTGCTAATCTAACCCGACCGTCCTCTCACAGAACCGAGGTCAGTCGAAGAGGAAGCTGTAGCAGCGGCTCTAACCGTACAGAATCATGTGTGCTGCTTATATAAAAGGGATTAGGATTAGTCCTTATTTTGCTCAGTTTCTCCACTTCATGCCCTTCTGAGCAAACTCCTCTCCCTCAGCAGACAGCCAGCTAACAGCAAACCTTCACAGGGTGTGCTGTCAAGCTTCTCTCAACGCTAGAAACAATGTTTAAAATAGAATGTGGATGAAAGTATGATGAACCCTAGTCCTCCAGTTTCCAGAATCAGCCCGTGCTGATCCATCTGACCTGGAGATGCTCGACTTCAGTGGCGTCAGCACATCTTGACTGCTCCTCAACTATTTCATCAAAAATACACCAGAGGCAGCTGTTCTGGGTTTGCTGACGTCTGTTCTGTGTCACGCTGCAGTTTGATGGCCATGACGAGCTAATTAAAGACGACTCTGTGGCTGCTACAAAGTGTTGCAAAGCTTTGATTTAATGTCATCCTCAGCTATTAAAAGACAGAAAACTGTGATGCTCACTGAACACAAAAAAAAATATTATTTTGATTAATTAGGCCTATTGATTGCTTAACATTTTGAATCTTTCAGCAGTTTTATTGTTTTCAGATCATTATTTAATACCATATTCTACAAAACAAAATAAAATTCTATATAAAAAAAAGAAATTCTAATATGAATTGTAAAAAATTAAATGCATTGCCTTTTAAAGGTTTGGGAACTGCATGTTTTTGTTTGTTTGTTTGTTTGTTTTTCAGCAAAGATGCAGAAATTAATGGAAACTGACAGTGAAGACATTTCTAAAAAATACGCTTTTTAAAAAAGACATTTTTCAATAAATTGTTCATTTAAAGTTTTTAGTAGTAGTTTAAAGTATCCAGAAAAATTCATCATAACTGTTTCAACTATTGATAAATTATCATTTTTGAAGCATCATGTGAAAATCAATATTGAAGTAACATTTGAATTAAAGAGTACAAATATATACAAATTGTTATAATACTTTAAAATATTACAAAGAAATATATTCAAATATATTTTTGATCAAATAAATGCAGCTCGTGAATTTGAACAAACTTTGGAAATGGTCAAATTACATACAAATACATTTTCCATATAATTACAATTCATTTTACATTAATATCAAAGTAAAAGTATTATTTACTAAACAGCGTACTATACCTATAATGGTAATATCAATTTTAAACTTCCTTAAATGAGCTTTCGAATTCACCAGTTTGATCCTGTTTGCTCCTCAGTTATTCTAATTTAATTGAACTTATCTAAAATTTAAAAAGCATGCAATAACCTTCTGCATCTGCCTGAATATGGACTGAATCAGCACTCAGTAACTGTCAGGTTACTAGTTAGAATTTTAAATGACACGCATAGTTAAGAAGAATATGCCGGCTGCACGTCACTTTTTATTTCCTCTCATGTAGAAATGTGCCAAAAAAAAAAAAGTTACATGCCAGCATGAAGTGAGATCAGATTGTTTATGAGAGTAAGCGAAATATAAATCCCACAGCACTGTGAGAGCAGCACTCAGGTACTCACGGTTGCGTTTGCTTTCCTCATCTTCCTCCTCATTCTCAGGGTCGATGTCTTCAGCTTGCGTGATCCAGTCCAGATAACCTTTCAGATCTTCCTCCAGCTGCTGTTTCTCCCGTAGCTTCTGGAAATCTCCACGAGCCTTCGCCTTCTCTCGCTCTTTGGAGAACTCCCTGGGTTCAGAAAAACAGTTTTTACTCTCAGTACACTAACAGTCTTCAAAATATTCAACGGCTCAAAACATTTATTTAACATATTATCGAAAAATGTTGGAATGTTATTAAAACAAGAAACAATGAATTTTAGAAAGATGGCGCTTTTCAAGGACAACATTTGACAAAAAGATGTTTTATATGTTTAAATAAAACAGCTGTATATTGAACAAATGTACTCATTTTAAAATAACTTTTTCAGAATTTATTTCAGAATATGCATTACGGTTGTTCAGAACCTCTTTTCATTTTAATGGACATGACTGTTTTAAATTAAATTAAATTAAATTAATAGTTAAATAATTATTTAATAATTAAAATTAAAAGTTTATTTGCTATATATAAAAGCATGTGTCCCAGGAAAATAATTTTCTGAATATGATTCCGAACATAAACAGAATCAAATAGAGTTCAGATGATAAAGTTAAACTAAACACAATGTGACCCGGTTAATGTTCAGAATGTATTGTTTAACCTGATATACTAGTTTTGACCATCATAAAATCTATGACAGTTGTTATTATTAAAATTTAAAAAGATGACAGTGCTGATCAGTTTTAGGCAAAGATATTAATATTAAAAAAGAAATCTAAATGAGTAAACATTTCTAAAATTATTAATAAATTATTTAAAATTAATTATATAAATAATCATAAATTAACAGAAGTTGATTTAATATTCATTTGAATTATTTAAGAATTTATTATTTATTATAATTAAATACGTATGAATTAATATATATTTATTCTGTTATTCTGCATTATTTTGTTGAGTTAAGTTTTTAAAAACATTTATATTAACTTAAAATATATAAGTATTTTATATTTGCATTATTTAAATAAAATAAATAATACTTATAAAAAACATATTATTCATGTGTGTGACACAAACTGTTAAGAGTTCCACTTCAAAATATAACAAGGGCAAGGACAAAGATTTGTTCATACACATTGACATACAGCTTAACCTAAGCGTAAACGCTTTAGTGTCTTGCCAGCAGGGTGCATGCTTGTCCACAAAGGACCTAGAGAAACATGACACACAAACGCGTTCGGAAAGGTCACACGAAGTGTGTGGCGTCCTTAATAAAATGGCAAAATCCCAAAAATGGAACCCAAACCTAACTTCGAAAGATTGCTCGATCTGCAAATTGTATATGTTGCACCACAGACACAGCATCTGCGTCTCTCGCGGTGAAATATTAAAAACCCTGCAGCTCTAAGAAATGACTTTAGGACTCAGGAAGGAGATTAATTTCACCCTTTGGGAGGGGGATACAAAACTCGTGCCCCCCTCTGAGGGAAATGAAGGAGAACAGGAAGACTATGAGAGTCATGGGTTGTCTTTCTGATGTAAAAAAAACAAAACAACGAAACTGAATTGAGTCACCTGTCTGGCTCAAGTCTCCTTCCTGTCCTCCATCTGCCCTTCCTTTCACTGGCTTACTCTCCTCAAGTTCTTTCCGTCTTAACTCATTTCAATACTCATCCAGTAAAATAAACCTGTGCATGTTTCATAATCTATATCGAAGTTTGAGGTCAGTAAAATTAGGGTTAGGGTTAGGTTGATCAAATGTGACAGTAAAGATATTTATGATGTTATAAAAATATTTATATTTCATATAAATGCTGTTCTTTTTAAACTGTCTAATAATCAATAAATAAAGACATATTAAATATTTGTCAACACTGTTAATAATAATAAAAATGCAGCAAATCAGCTATTTGATTGATTTCTGAGGGATAATATGACATGTAATACTGGAGTAATGATGCTGAAAAAACAGCTTTGCATTAAAGGAATAAAAAATACATTTTAAAATATAGTAAAACAGAAACAGTTTTTTAAAATAATAATATTATTTCACAATATATTTTGATCAAATAAATGCAGCTATTCTGAGAATAAGGGACTTCTTTCAGAATATTACCTTACTTACAATATCTTAATGACCTCAAACTGTTGAACGATGTACTCAAGCGCTGAATAGCTAAAACATCTTTATGACAGATGGGGTTTTTATGTTTCTGCTGAATTAGCATCATTCACCAGCTTGCCCTAATCCTGTATCTATTTCATTTCTTCTCCATGACTTTCACGAGTCTGAATCAATTCCTCTCTTATAGTAGTGTTTCGTTTTGTCCTTCAAACCGTTTTTACTTCATAATATCATCAGTTCAGAACAATGTAACCCAGCAGACGTGAAGATCATTTCACAGCACAAACAAACCTGAAAGACAGTCATGGAACAAAGACTGCAGACATCCCAAGCAGATGAATCTGTAATTTCACCAAATGTGCTTCACTTTCAGTTTTTAGAAAGAGCACTTTTCTTAACATGATTTAGATATTAGAAAACCATTCTGATATGTTATTGGTATAAATTGTTTTGTTGAAGATAAACGAGCATCGCTGAAACATGTGAACATTTATAATCCACATAAAAGTAACCAAAACTATTTTGCAGAATAAAAATAAATCCACAGATAATAAAATGATGAACGTAAATATAAAATTTTAAATAAAATATGCCTATAAAATGGTAAATATTATAAAACATATATATTTTTTAAACTATATGTTATAATTTAGATACTGATATGACAAAAGCTGTCCAGTATTCAGTACAGCAGTGCAATAAATGATTTAATATAAATTTAAGTATAAACATCTAAATATATTTTAAAAACTTAATATAAAGTTTTATTTATTAATAATACATATTCATAGAAATACAAAAATTATATATTTTGTGTGGGCACCTGCCAAAAATGATGCATAACAATAACAATAAAAATAATAATGATAAAAACATTAAATGCAAATAAATTCAAAATAATTTATGGTTAAATTATTTTTCAATATTTATTTTAATTTAATTTAATGTAAGTGTATTTCCTAAATATAGAATAGAAATAAACCTATTTTCATTGTAATGGACATGACTATTTTATATCAAATTTAAAATACATTATATAAAAAATATATATTTATTAATTATATAATTATATATAATATTAAATTATTTATTTCAATAAACCAATGATGCATAATATTTGCATTATTAATAATTAAATGCTACTTAATAGTGAATTTAACTCTTGGTTTATTATTATTTCTAATTATTAGCAATACTCAGAACATTACATGACAAAAAGTTGCCAATTTAACCTAGTTTGTTAGTTAGTTGCAATTTTTGTCCATGACCGCAGTATTGATCCATAATTAGGTCTATCATCAAACTTCATGCTAACCCCATGCAGGAAAGAAACGACCAGCAGACAGAAGAAAAGCACAGCAGTCTTCACATCACACTATCTCTTACCCACTGAGTACACCCAGCACAAGATTCAACACAAAAAACGAGCCCAGAATGATCAGACTAACAAAGTAGATCCACGGCGTCTCCCAGCCGATGGCGTCATTCACCTACAGGGGCCCAAACAGGACGGTTAACCCACAGAGAGAGACTATATTTAACCGTTAGACACTCCAGGGATGGAGTTCAGTCTCAGGAGACAGAGAGAGAGGTAGAAAACTGGAGATCAGGGGCCATAGTGAAGAGAAAAGATGAGCTGCTCACCCGCTCAACACACCCAGAACCAGGTTCAAGACGAAGAAAGAGCCGAAGATGACCAAGCTCACAAAGTACACCCAGGGCAGCTCCAACCCCATAGCATCATTCATCTGAGAGAGGAGAGGAAGAGGATGAGAAGGAAGAGAAAACGAGGAGGAGAGAAAGAGAGACGAATGAAAGATTAAGTATGAAACAGAAACTGTAAGGAGAAGGTAAAAATAGGTCTAGAGAAGACGTTCTGCTCAAAATCAAACAGGATTTCAGTTTTAACACATTTCGATGTTTTGAATAAATACCAGAAGGCTTTCACAAGTATAACTTCTAATAAAAAAATGGAGTGTAGGATGAAGTCGATATAAAGGAAAGATAAAGGAGAAGTCCCACACACTGGTCATCAGCTTGCAAAAAGAATAGCATAAATAAATAAATGTGTATGTATATATATATATATATATATATGTTTTTGTCAGACATTTTCTTTAAATAAATAAATGTATATATAAACCTTTGTCAGGCATGTTCTTTAAATACATAAGCCTTTGTCAGAAATTTCCACAAAATAAATAAATAAAATTAATTAATTTATTAATTTATAGGTAAAACTTTTTTAAATAAATTTATATAAAAACTTTTGTCATGCATTTTCTTTGAATAAACAAAACAAAGAAATAAACACATTTATATATAAACATTTATCAAACATTTTCTTTAAGTAAATATTGAAATAATAAGAAAAATTATATAAATTCCATGCATCCATACAAGTTACATTTCAGAAACCTCTGTCAAGCATTTTTTATAAACCAATCAATACAAATTGCATTTAAACAATTTGTCTCTACTCTACTAAACTGAATCAATAAAAAACTTTTATTCAGGAGGCAAGCAGCATTACTATACACGCTGCATTATGCATATTCACGTGTTAAATTTGGGCATGTGAAATAAGCAGTCATAAGCAGAATTTTGGGGGGTGATTCACAGGAAATCTATGCAGAAAATCTATCTAAAGTTCATGCCGCTGTAAATAAACAGTGTGCTGTGATGAAATGGAGAAGCGATTTTTCCAGCGGATGATGTGAAAGGTGGGCGGATCTCATCAGAGCACACTGGTCAGTCACAGACCCTTGAGTTCCTGCTTCAGTGTGTGGGCTGCTAGTTTGAGCTTCTCACACGCTCCTCAAAGCAGTAATGACTGCACGAGCCCTTCATCCTCTCTACACAAATATAATTATCGACTAACATTCATTATACACTACACCAACAAGACGACGTGCAAGCTAGGATGAAAAGCAGCATGCTAATACTAACCCAGTAGAGCACATCCGTCCAGCCTTCCATGGTGATGCACTGAAACACAGTAAGCATGGCAAACATGAAGTTGTCGAAGTTTGTGATCCCTCCGTTGGGGCCGTGCCAGCCCTCCTTACACATGGTGCCATTAATGGGGCATGTACGGCCATGACCGTTAACAGCACACGGCGCGGGTTCATCCTCGGCTATATCTGCAGAAACAGGAGAAAATGTCAAACCTAAACACATAATAGCTATAAACCCTAACGAAAAATAAATTTATTACATTCTAAGTATACTGCAAATACATATTTGTGCATTAGTACATTTAGTATTCTAAACTGGTATACTTAAAGTATGCTTAATTGAAACAACTCATTTTTACTTGCTGCATCTAAATTGTGTAAAAAATAGTGCTGATGTCCAACTAAATATAAAGTATATGATAAAATGTGCTAAAGTATACCTCAGGCACACTTTAAATATCTGCATTTAAATACTATTATTTTTCAAAGGTCATACAATCTTCATCAAAAGTCACATTTAAACACATTTTAGGCTTAATATTAGGATTAGGTATCCTTAACTACTGTGTACTTACATTACAATTACAATCATTTGATACAATGCACTTATGTACATATATGTTTTTACATTGTACTTGCCTTTTTATTAAAAAATACCTATATATATATGTAATAACATTTATAATTACAACGTTTACCCATTCTTTATACCTTACCCAACCTTAAACCATACCACCAAACCTGTCCCTAACCTTACTCGTATCCCAGTAGGACACTAATAAATGTAGTGTTCATTGTTACCAAAAAATCTCACCGACCCCAAACTTTTGAACAGTAGTGTATCAGCATTTATGTTGCCATAAAGGTTAAAAACACACCTGTCCCTTGAAAGTAACAGGTGGCGTGCATTTTTCCAATGAAAAGCTCCAAACCGATGATGGCGTAGATGATAATGACGAACAAAACCAGCAGAGCGATGTGGAGAAGAGGAACCATGGCTTTAATAATGGAGTTCAGCACCACCTGTAAACCTAGGGATATACAAAACTACATAAAAACACACGTACACACACGAACTGACACTTATTCACACCGATCGTGTGTCAACTTGGGTGCATTTAAGTCTAAACTTTCACATCGAACTCGTAATGCATACACACAGACACACATTAGTGTCTTTAGGGCATTGAGTTTGACAGCTTGTTCTCAGAGAACGTTCCTGAGGGGATGCAGTAAGGAATGCTGCTCTTTTCCTGCCATATGGCCACATCATGCGCCATCATCTCTCACCCAACATCCACCCCTCAGCGGGGGTCCGATGCTCTGGGGAATCAGAAGGGGATGCTGTCAAAGTGCCTCATGATTAGTGTACATATTTCTAAAAAACGAATATTCGTGGGCTGTCTGAAAATAACCTGTCTTAATTAGAAGCCTTAAAAATGTAATCGGCTGCATCTGACCTTTCCTGTGAAATGTTTTTTACCTCACTAAACATATATCAATAAATCTATGTCACTCACGAGTTATTATTGTTAACTAAAACTAAAACCGTAAAAACATTTTGGTTACTTAAAAACAAAATATATGTTAACTAAAATAAATAAATAAAGTTTAAATAGAAGTAATAAAATACTATAAACTATATACATAAAATACGAAAACACACAATACAAGTGACTTAAAACACAATTTAATTAATAAATAATAGTATGTATGTATAAAAATATGTGACAATATTAGTGAAATTACAGTATATATACTGTAAAAAATTGCAATTTACAATTGTCATTTCCACCTGATTTAAACCATACAAAATATGTTCGTTTGTGTACATTATGTATATTTCTAGGTTCAAGTCAAATATTTTTGACTTCTACAAAAACAGTTAAATTACATTTTCAGTGTACTCACTATAATTGAAGACATTGTAACAAATAAGGACTACCACTATAGGGACGTTTTGCAAACAACGTGTTTCGGGAGGAGCGCTGAACGATTGATCATGGCTGACACCGCATCTCCTAATCAATCTCCTTGTTACACCTGTCCGATCACATTCCTCCTACCTACTATAAATACTTCTGCATATTGCTTTTTTGTGCATCCCTCCTCCGCCCCTTCTGCCACCTGTTCAACCCGCTCTCACGTCTTCCTCCGGGGGGCATGCAGGGATTGAGGGCCCTTGCCCTAGCCAGGGTTCAAATCACTAGGGTTCGGAGTCCGCCGTCCTCCCGGCGCGCCCCCCGGACAGCACGCCAAATTTGTTTCTATTTACCTTCACGATTGAGGAAGCGTGAACTCGTGAAATATTATTAGTAACAGCTAATGACGAAGATTTGTTTAACTCACTGGGCACTCCTGAGACCAGGCGAAGCGGTCGCAGCACTCGAAAGGCTCTGAGGGCTTTGACATCGAAACCTCCTGGTTTCCCTCCATGGCCGTGAGCGGACGGGTGGTTTCCAACAACCTCCTTCTCGCCATCTTTGGTCAAAATTTCCAAGACAACACTAAATAATCTGGAGGGGAAAAAAGCACAGTGAGCCAGATAAAAAACTCTAGCAATAAAATATAAATAAAAATATAAGGTTTGGTATCTTTACCTGCCCTGATCAATAATTTATATACACTATATTACCAAAAGTTTTCGCTCACCCATTCAAATGATCAGAATCAGGTGTGCTAATCACTTGGCCTG
>JAUMHR010000060.1:5786324-5798550 GCA_032361145.1 Enteromius fasciolatus | reverse complement strand
TCACATGCACAACTAGGATGCATGAGGGTGAGTAAACCATGAGGTAATTTTCATATTTTCAAATTTGTCATATTAACTCTTTATGTTTATGCAGAACTACATGACTAAGCTATTTAGTCCCTGCCTCCAATCAAGCTCAAAACTGCTCCACTTTCACTTGGCTAACTGAAATGTTAACGCTACACAATGGCAAGGAGAAATATTGTATCAATCCATCCGTATTTGTTTGAACTAGTGAAGAAACTGATTCTGAAGAAGAAGAGGAAGAGTGAATTATCCAAGGTCGTACACAAGTCAATGCATCAAAATGGTAATATATTTATGCATATCTCTCCACAACATCGGACACGTAATGGTAATTGATATCTTTAGCTCATGGCTTGACTGCATTATCAAACAGCTTATAATCTGTTACGAATGTTACACAAAGCATGTTCCTGTTCGCCATCTTACAGAGCTACCTTCTAAAATCCATGTTGATAATGATAAGAAAACTCCTGCCCCACAAGTTGACAGGACTGGTTACATGTTTATGAGAGACTGTAGGAAACGGGTGTTTTCAAACCACGTCATTGCTACACTGAATTTCAATTAGGAAATGCTCAGCAATGGTGTTGACCAATGAATTTGCACTTGGTTTGTCTTTACGCATATTAAAAACAGTAGACAGACATGCAAACTAATTTAAAACCTGTTTTTTTACCACAGGGGGTCTTTAAGCCACAATAAAACACTATGAAGTACTCTATAATGTCACATGCACACCATTAAAATGTAAAGGGGCGGAGCTTAGTCGCTATTAAACAATGTAACACCCGTCCCTTAGGAGATGCTCTTTGACCGGAGACCCATGCAAACGACAGTTTGTGGTAGGGGGGCATAGCGGGGGTCAAGCTTGAACAGGCTGAAAGGTCAAAAGATTGCAGTTATTTACTCACCAGGTCGTGGTTGGTTGAGTTCGAATCATCCTCGGGAAAGGGGATGTATACAGCTAAGGCCATGCAGTTGGCGAAAATCGCTATCAATATAAAGATATCAAATGGCCTGAGTTGAGAGTTAAGAATTAGAACAAAGAGAATTAATCCTTCTTTTGAAGGTTTACAAGTTACATTTGCTACTCCAATCAATCAAATATGAAAAACAAACTGGCATATATTGTACATGTTTAAAACCATAGACGGAGGAAAAATTAAAATTCAAGGTCAAAATGTGAATAACAAGTCATTCCCTCAAGTTGGCTAGATTAAAACGAAATTACTCCAAACATATTACTCAAAAGTTTCCTTTTTCTTGCCATGAACATTATTATTTATTTATTATTTAAAATGATGGTATAACATTGCCGATTTGTTTTTCTTTCTTGCAATTTCAACAAAACTTATAATTACCTATGTTTCCTTGGTGATATTTAAATAAAATCATATTCAACATAATTCACAGAACAACATTCAAAACGTCACACAGAATAGAAACTGTATGTAAACTGCAAACATATATCATCAAATTATTTAATGACCGTGGACTAGGTTTCGTCAAACTGGCCTGAAAAGGTCACACCAGCCCCTGTCCATCTGCACATCTTTATTATTCAACTAAGCTACATTTTTATCTTGTGATTGCTCAAAAGGGTCAGAAGTAAATAGCAGCGAGTAGCTGCGGTTAAACAGTAAAAAGTCCATCACAACAGCACTGACTCAGCCGCTCTGCTTTCCTGCTAGTGAGACGTACAAAATGTAAATAAAACTGCTCTGAGTCAGAGGACCTGAAAATGCTGCAGTCCACAGTAAATATTTGACAGTCGATCATATAAATCTATCTGCTTTCACAAAAAATGCCTGATTTTGTGTGTCAAGGATACATTCTGGGTTGCGTCACACATAACACTCAATGCGTTTTTTAAATCCGGTACAACGCAATGCTCTAATTTTACGCTGCTAAATACACTTATTAGGCCATGAGCTAGGACACTAAAATGTTAGATTATGCGCCATTCAGGGGAAGTTCTCTCTGACTTTCCCATGAATCCCTCGAGGAAAGACAAGGCTGATAGCGCTAGGTTAACATATTTCTACACAAATGTTAACACCTGCAAAGCTTGCTTTACTGTACATTATATTATATAACAACAATATGCAGCTTTTAAAAAAATGAGACATTCTAGGCTATACATCCTTTCTGGAAGAGATGAATCTAAAATCTACAGCTTGGATGCCATAGCTCCTTTATCTTCCCGAAGGGCCAGGGAACAGATGTTCTTTTCAAAGCTCAGCTACACACGCTGACTCGCGTTTGAGATTAAGGTGTTTCTCACTGCAGGGAACACAGCTTCTCTCTAATGAAGACCACCAGACAAGCTTCTACCGGAGATCACGAGCTGGGATGTCTGATAAAGACACGCAAAGGTGGACTACTTTCATTTGTTTACCTGTTCTCTTCTTGATTCACTCAATTACTTCATTTCAGAACCGGCCACAAGCAAACCACACCATATGTTAGTTTTCTAGAGAATTTAATGCCAGAAGAAACTCCAAAGTGTATTTACAAACAACAAACCTGAATTTGAAGAGACAACTAGTTTTTCCATGTGTTTTCGTCTGCTAGAATCAAATTTACTGAGACAAATATTTACTTCTGTCAATTGTATTTAGGCTTTAAAATTCTTATGACAAAGCAAACATCTAAGAATCATCCACTTTTGTTGGTCACTGATCTTATATTCTGCCATAATCCAAAATCAAATGGAAAAATCCTGTTGCGTTCGTGTCCTGCTTCAGTGCATCACTATTGCCTCCAACCTGATAGACCTAACCTACCTGATAGACCTCCAACACTTATGAAAATTAACCATGGTTTTATTATAGTGAAAGTCTACTCACCATAACTTTTGGTGTATTGATTTCCACTTGTATAACCACAGATTTCTACAAATCCCTTTGTTAAATCACAGTTAATTGTGGTTATCATGGTTTACCTAATCATGCTTTTTTGGTATTATTTGTAGTAAAACCATGGTTAATTGTCATAAGGGCTACCACCATTGGGTGGATAGAGTCAAACAGCAATGCTCTAATAACACCACAAAACCAAAGCGCTCAGAATTTCCATTGGACTCAACCTAGAAATTACCATCAACTTATGCACATTTTCCTTCAGCGAAAGACAAATTATTTTAACTTATTGTGTGGAAAATGGTAGCCATGGAGAAAAGGGAGTAAATGATGACAAAATTGTCATTTTGGGGGAAAAAAATTCCTTTAAACTTGGATATGAGAATATTTTAAACACCCAAAGGGTGTTAATATTTAAGTGTCCCTAATATGAATTTCTAACCTCTGACCTTTCAGGCAGTGCGTAACGCAGCTCTAAGTGAATGCAAACATTCAGCAAAGTTTTAAATCTGAAAGTACACCTTGTATAAAGTTAATGTCTCTCAAAAGAAAGAGTCGACTCTGAATCATTAAAACGAGTTGTTTTTAAAAATGAATTTCATGTTGACGTCAAAATGAAACATTAGTATTCTGCCCGCCAACTTGGTCTTTTTTTGGTCTGAATGAAAATGCAAATTCACTCTTTGCCACTAGGTGCCGCTTCTGGAATGTTGAAAGCTCACAAACACTGTTTTAAATGAAATCGGCCAAACAAAAATGTATCGTTGAACGTTTGAACAAATAAAATACAAAATAAATGCATATTAAAGAAAATAAAAGTGTTGTTTACTATGCATGCATGTCAACCTGTAGTTTAAGACTCCCAAAACCAAAATATGAACCTTTCATAACCCACAGGTTATAATCCCAATGTTTTGCAAACAGTAAAGGATACTTCCATTCCACGAGGCTGATGCAGGCCCGGCGGATGGGGTTGTTGAGGTTGAGGCAGAAGAGAGCTCTCTGCGGCCGCGTGTTGGCCGAACTGCCCTGTTTTTTGCTCTTGGCATACTGCTGCCGCTTCTTCTGGGCCAACGAGCCGGCCGGTACCACTGAGGATACAGGTACGGAGGATGCGGGGGGCGCGGCAGGAGTCGCAGCAGGCGGAGCAGGGCCGTTGGCGCTCATGGTGCTGGCGTGGGCCTGAGTGGGGCGTCCACCAGCATGGGCCTGCCAGGGGAGAGGGCACAGGGGTGGGCGCTGGAGCGGAGGGTCTCACCAACAGGCTGGCACGTCACCAGAGACAGGGACTCTGGTACTGCTGGCATAATTTGCCTCTGTGAAAGACAGAGAAGAGAGTTAGAGAGAGAACGAGAAAGCGCAGAGAATATAGTGGGAGGCTGTGCAGTGACTTCCTTCACTGCTACATTATATTATGCAACAATGTGGGCGTAGCACTAAAAGATGCATACAGTATGTCTTTGGGTCTAAAAGGCAAGTGTCTAAAGCAAGGTTTGCGAGCAATCCAACGTGTAAAAGACGTGGGCACCAAGCGAACCTCTATATTTAAAGGGATAGTTAATATAAACATGAAAATTCTGCCTTTATTTACTTACTTTCACGTCACAAACACAATAAAGTAGTCTGCACGACTTATGCGCTATATTTAGGCTTTTATGAAGCCATATGATAGCTCTGTGCGAGAATGGACCCTTCTAGTAAGGTTGTTTATATTTCCTTTTCTTTCTTTTTTTAAATAAAGTACATTTTTAAAACTATGAGCTGGATTAACATTGCTGTGTGCGTAAATTTTAAGGGAGTGATAGCACATTAACACGTGATTTAACACATTCCTCTTTTCTGACCAAGATAAGTCTAATTTTTACAACTTCTGGGAAGTCATAGAAGCACAATCATGTTTTATTTTCCTTTGTAAAAATGTACTTGTTTTAATTTATAGAAGTGAGGCTACAGTTATAATCTACACACTATACACAACTATAACGGTCTCTGCTTTTGAGAACCAAGGCCATGTAAAATAAAACGTTCTTTAGACAAAAATGTAGGTCATTATTTGACTTAAGCACTTAACACTTTATAATAAGGTCCCATTACTTAACGTTAATGCACTAACAACAATCAATGCATTTGTTAGTGTATTTAAATAATATTGTATTTTTTGATTTTGCATTAGTAAATGTTAAAAATTTACATTTTTAATACTTTTCCATAGCTAGTTTGTGTTAATCACCCACTATTACTCTAAAGTGTTACCTTTTATTCATATATGAACTGCTACATCTTGTCTTGACCAAAAAAATCACAGCCTTGAAAGCAGGAGTACCGAATATTGAAAAGTCTGAGGTAGCGCAACAAGACTATGAGTCTATAACAACGTGCCAGTTTAAGCTAAAAATATCTTTGTACAGGTTACTAAGATTTCTTAACAAACCGGGGCAGCGAAAAGTAAAAGCATAACATGCTGCTTAAACGACAGAGGTATTATTAGGATAATGTCACAAAAAAAAGTTACAGCCTGTGGAAAAATCAATGCGTGTAGCGTGACCCAATGAAAACCAGCCTGCAAACAGATGCATTGTGGCAGAGAATCACACTACCAACATCCCCACATAAAAACAGACATTATCAGCAAACGACAGCAAGAAAAACATGCTCTGCATTCAAATGCATAGCAAAAAGCACACATCCTTGCTCACGGGATCCACAAATGTCACTCATATACATCCGAGTCCTTGAACCACTAGGCCCTGCAGAGGAAATGAAGACATGCATGGAAAGGTCATATCGCCTGTATACATTTCCCTTTAAGCATTTGCCTGCCATCGGATCGTGAAAACCTAAGACATGGCATCCAAATGTGTCACAAATTCAATGAATAAATGTTCATTTTCACACTAATGATATAGGACATACATCCTTGTCAAATACTGCCTCCTATATTAGATATATTTATCATTCAAACCTCATACATGATGCAAATTTATAACGAAATACAGCTCCTAAAGAATTTTCTTCGAATAGTGCTTGCATACATACTAAACGTTTAAACTATTTTTAGGACAATGACACATATTGTCATTGTAAAATCGCACGGCAATGATGCATTTAGATGCATAATGCATAGTTTTGATGATATATAGATGCTTAACACGTCTATATAAAGAGGCTCGTGACTCTAAGACAGTAACTGTAGCGTCTCTGTTCAAAAATGAAATATAGCATATTGCAGACGAATCTGTGTCTTTTTTTAGATGATGCCAATGATGCTCAGTTGCAACAGCTGTGATGCGTCTTTATAGGCACCGATTGTTCATTTCTTTAAAAAACGCCTGATTATGACAAGCAGTGACAACATCAAAGGTCTAACGAGCGCAAAATCCTCTGCATCAGCATCATCAGCATCTTTTCCGCTCTGACACGAACGCAAAACGATTGCACTCCATCATGTTTAAAAAGATCCATTTTAACTCGAAACGTGCCAGGCCGCTGCGTAAATATCGTACCTTTGATGAGGTCTTTCCTTTCAGCTGAGGAGGATGGTGATTCGGCTTATATCCAGAGATAAAACTCCGACATCGATTAAAACGCTCAGGTACGATCTGACACGGTAAATTCAAATTCATCAGTATGCATTCGTTATTTTGCGCGTGAGAGAGCGCGAGAGCTTCCTCGCGTTCGGCGCGCGCTGCCCGTGTTTAAGCGTCACGCGGCGTCGGTGAACGGTGAAATGAGCTGAACTCCCCCTATGGCTGCACGCACAAACCGAGCTGACTTTAGTGAAAAACGATCTGAATCATTTTGGGAATCGGTTCGTTTAAATGGATCATTTCACTGGATCACTTGAGCAATATCAGTTGCCAATTATGGATTTTACTTTTTTTTATAAATATAAATCCTCTTTATCTTTACAGTGTTGGTGGCAAAAATGAAAAGCTTTTTATAATATGTTCAAATGAATATTAATAGGCAATATTGTCCCAGATAGCACGCATAGCCTACATCTGCAAGATGTCTGTTAAAGTTCACTTGATCTGGAAAGTATCTTCTGACAGACGTCTGTAAGATGTCAGTTTAACAAATATTCTAAATCATAAACATTTTAAAGGCATCTAGTCGTCTATGTAACATCTAAAACGTCCTATAGACGGGAGCAGCACTCTAAATAAAATCTTCTAGATGTAAAATAAACGTCATTGTAAGGTAACGTCAGTCTATATTATCAGTTTTGTGAATAATATATTTTCACGTTATTTTTAAAGAAGCCTAACGTAATGTCGAGTAATTTATAATTTCAGTAAACGGTTTTATTCAGCTGATGAATTGAGTAAATAATAGGCTAAAGCAGCAGTTTACAGGTAAAATTAGTTATAGTATACTTATAGGTTAATGTTATTTATTGTATTCGAATATATAATGTGACCCTGGACCACAAAATCAGTCGTAAGTCGCAGGGGTATTTTTGTGGCAACAACCGAAAATAGATTATATGGGTCAAAATGATAGATTTTTATTTTATGTCAAAAATCATTAGGATATTAAGTAAAGATCATGTTCCACGAGGATACTTCGTAAATTTCATACCGTAAATATATAAAATCTTAATTTTTATCGGTGGATGCAGCAAAATCGCGCACAAAAATGGCCAGAAACATGGCCTACAAACTTTGCTTGCTGCTTCCCGATCTTTAGGAATTACCCGCTATGTTTGGTACCTATGTAGCTTAGAATTCCTGCTGTCCGAGTGTATCTACTGTCCATAACGTGATCACACCGATAAGTCAATAAAGAGCAATAAATCAAACACTTATTGCATAAACAAACTGGTTTCCTCTTAGCAACGGCCTGCTACAGCGCCTCTGATTGGTTGGCGACTTCTTCGCGTTCACAGTGTATACAGTCTACCTTGATTACGGTTCACGCCGTGAATGAAAACATTCAGCCAAGTTTTAAATCTGAAAGTACACCGTGTATAAAGTTAATGTCTCTCAAAAGAAAGACTCGACTCTGAATCATTAAAACGAGTTGGTTTTAAAAATGAATTTCATGTTGACGTAAAAATGAAACATTAGTATGTTAGACCGACAACTTGATCTCTTTTTGGTCTGAATGAAAATGCAATTTAAACGCTAATGACAGCAAGAACAGCGAACCTAGTGAGTGATTTTTTTCACTAATCATTGAGAAGATGATACAGAATGTCCAGAGATCAGGTCAACAAAGTGATATATTGTTTTGTTTTCAGCTGTATTTGTCAGTACAGTGATGGGCAGCCATGCTATCGCCTCTTCACCCTAGAGGAAATGATGAATAGGAGAGCAGCAATAAGAGAATTGACATCTAGTTAGTATGCCAGAAGTAAAAAAAAAGATCTCTGTTTTTAGCTAGTTTGAAAGTTGCTGTTTCATTTCAGGGGACCAAATGCTCATCCATCCTCATCACAAACTTAACAAAAAGGAAGGAACAAACTCCTTGTCAGCGACAGACTATTGGCTGAAAGGGAAGCAGTTATGCCGCAAGACTTTCAAATTCCTCCACATGTAAGTAAACTAAGAATGACCCACCACTTACAGTTTGTAACAAAATGCTCAATGCTGCCTTCAATCTGTACCCCCCTCCACACACACACAAACAAATGCATTTCTTGTTTTTTAATTCCAGGTTAAGCCAAGATTCTTGTATTTGTTCCTTTTAGGACACAAACAGCAACTTTTTAAAACTTTGGAAGAAAGTCTGCCCTTTTATTATCACGCCCAAGCCAATGCCGGACTTGTGTTGGGTTTGCCAGGAGAATAATAGTCTCATCTTCCGTAGTGCAAATTTGACAGATGCCCAGAAAAGAGACAAGCAAGAGAAACATGTATTGCCTGTTTAAACTGAGAGGTCCCTGTACAACAACACGGTCGCAGAGGCCAAGAAAGTGTGTGCTGAGGACAACATCAAGGACCAAAGCAGCAATCAGCCATGAAGTCGCAACATCACTCGTTTGACTATGCCCAGCAAGTCCACCTGCCAAGTAACCTCTTGCAGCCAGGACCAATTTATTTTCTGGTTTTCTGGTATGGGTTGTTTGGTGTCTGCTGTGAGGGGCTTCCTCGGCAGGTGAATTTGATTTGAGTTTGATGAAGCCCATCTTATTAGTAAAGGCTCAAATGTGGTGATTTCGCACCAGCATTTTTTTCTTCAGCAATTATGGCACTGGAGAAACAGATGTGCATCTCCACTACAATAATTGCTCAGGACAAAACAAAAAACGGTTCTGGGCACACCAAATTTGCACCTGACTGGTGTTTTAGGCTTCTCAAGAGAGCATTCAAACATCATGTAGTGCTTTCACAGAGTGTGCTAGAGAAAGCAGCTCCACTGTCAACATTGCGCAGGTTGTGGGAAGGGAGGATGGTACAGCAGAAGCCCCAGTGTGTGACTGGCAAACCTTCTTTACTGGATCCTGCAAACCAGTTCATGGAATAAAAAGGTATCAGCATTTTAGGTAAGTGTGCAGCTTGTTTAAGTAAACAATGTATTTATATTAAGCAAACCACTACTAGATGCTACTAGATTGAGTGGTGTCCAAAAGTTGTTTGAAAGATGTTTTATACTTTTTTTTTATGTCAAGATACCTTCTGAACAGCCATGTCACTTGCTATATTTATGAGCACTAAAACTCTTATTGTCTCATTAATTTTTTAGGTTCGATGCTGAGCATCCTGGAGTGGTTTTTGTCAAGAATGAGGCAGGCAGTGTTGAATTAACTTCTGCAAGACAAAGATTTCCCAGATGGAGAGCCGGTTGTCCTGACTCCTCCTGGATTGTCACTCCAGAGGCAACAGTATCTGTATAAGAACATCTGCCATTTCATTGATGATCCCTACAAGGAGACTGTTTGTACAAGGCCTGAGGTCCTACCAGTTGATGATTCTGACAACAAAAGTGTTGGAGGAATGGACTTGGTGGTGAACTTGGTCTTGGAGCAAACTAAAGGTGCTCAGCTGGATCGTGTGCATGGTCAGCCATCGAAAGACAGTCGAAGCCCTCACTAGGCCACTGAGACAATGGCAAAACAATAAAAGAACTTTGTGGACTGTTTAAGGTCAGATGTGGCTTAGGATTTAAACTATAGCCTCATCCCTGATTGAAAGCATATGAACAAATTTGAGTCAAGTGTAAAATTTGATATGTACCTTTTTGTGAAATTTTGGGTGTATAAAGGTTTGGTTGTGCTAAATAAATGGTGTAAATTTCATCTATTTCAATGAAACTGAAAGCCTTTAAAAACACGGACTTGCCTTGAGTAATAGCTTTCAAAGAGAACATTTTGTGATCTGACTTTTCAGAAGAACAAATATATTTTTTGCAGCTTTCCACAAGTTCTTATGAGAGGCAAATATATATCTGGAGATATATATTCTGCTCTACTGCAGTCAATAAAATGTATTCAGGCGTGTTTATTAATATTTTAGGTTTAGTACCAGTCATCGACGGATGATCCTGAATTTTTCCTTTAATGCAACAGTTCAAGCTATCAGCCATCTTTAGAAAAGACAACACCTGCTCACCACCTGCTCTACTCAGAAACTCATACCATCTCTCACATTACCAGTCATGTCAGAATATTCTCATGCAAACAGCTCAACATTCAATGACATTCCTGAGCTCGAGTAGCCATTTTCAGCATTCTTAAAAAAACAAACTAAAAAAACTTTTTATGCATGTACAAATTGCTCTTTATAATGTAGGTGTATCTCTTTATGGTGGAGCCTTAAATTCACAAATCCAAAAATTGTGAGCAATAAATATTATAGAAATGTTATCTATTACAGCAGGATTCAATGTTAGCTCACCTTTGGGAAGGTTGTTTTTATGAATCTGATAAAATGCCGTCATAAAAGCCATGATGAAGCTCTGGTAAAGTCCATGTGTTCTCTAAAGTGATCGGTGAAAGGGTCAGGCAGGCCTCGGGCTCACTGTGAGACCAGGATAGATTTACGGCCGGTGTCCACTTACCTGTCTAACAGATATAATGGTTTCTCCCCGAAGCAGCTTTAATAATTAAGGACTTATTTCAGCCAATCAGCACTGACAATTTTTCCTGTCATTGTCACATGACATAGGCCTTATTGTACAATGAAGAACACACACACACACACACACAAAAAATTATATATATGTGTGTGATTTTATGCACGTAAATATTTTCTTAAAAGCTTTTTTTCCCATGCCTTCATTTTTTTTTTGTTTTTTTATACATTTCAAATATGTGTTGAGTATGGTTTGTTTCCTTAGACCCCAACGTTAAGTACACTGAGGATGTTTTAAAGCTCTTTTTAAGTCTTTCTAAGTTCCACATTTAATTCAGTGTGTTACTTTCCCTTTACTTTAGCGGTTTCTTTTTAATTATTTGGTTCAAAGTTTGTGTCAAAGGATTTCAAACAGCATTTTTTTCAGCATATCTATTATAATGCATTCTAAAAATCTATTATAAAGTAGATAAAACCTATTATAAAAATCTTGATTATATCAAGACTTTAAATATCAATATGATCTGTAGAGAAACAAAATCAATAATCAACTCAGTAATGACTCAAACATTTCAATGTGTATTTTGTGAAAATATTATACAGTTTTAACTTACATATTTATCATTTATATTATTAATATAGAAATGTAGTTTATAAACAAAGTACATTTTTAGTAAATCTGCCCGCATTTTGTCTCTGTTTGCTTTTCTGAGTGGAGAAGTGAAGCTGGTGTGGCATCGGAGGTATCTGTCATCATGGTGTTCCTTACCACTATCACTACGGTAGCATGCTGTGTTTCTCTTCAAAAAATTGAAGTTTTTTTGGGAGTCAGCAATATTAAAATTGTCTCTTCAGTTTTGTGGGTTTTGGATGAGATGTGTGCTTTTGCTTTTCAAGGTGATGAAACACAGTACCATTCAATAGTTTGGGGATTTTTAATGTTTTTTGTAAGAAGTCTCTTACAAGGCATGAAAATGTCATTTATTTCTGTGGTGCAAAGCTGAATTTTCAGAATCATTAATTCAGTATCACATGATCCTTCAGAAATCAGTCTAATATGCTACTATTGGCATTTTTACATGACATACTGCACTGTAAAAAAAAAACGTAATTTACGGTAAAAAACTGGCTGCTGAGGTCGCCAGAATGCGGCCGTAACAATTAAATTTACAGTTAAATACCGTAATTTCATTAACTGATAAAATGTTAATATACCAAGCCATTAAAGTACCGAAAGCTGTTTTGCATCTTTGAAATACACTGATAAGCACCAAATGCAGGTGATGATGAGAAAGTCACATGATGAACCAAAGCCCATCACAT